>VUQH01047507.1:3530-18213 GCA_015106775.1 Etroplus canarensis
TGTGGGGGTGTGGGGGGGGGGGGGAGCAAGGAGGGGGGGGGGGGGGGGGTGCGTTGCTCAAGGGCACCTTGGCAATGCTCAGGAGGTGGCGTCTCTCTGGCCTCTGGTCAATCTCCACATATGGGTTCAGGGCAGGGTCTTGAGGTGGCAGGTCTTGGATGGCCCCTGGGTCCAGGTCCGGCCAAGCCCTCAGCAGCTCTCCAGCTCCCAAATGAGTCCTCCACACACTGAGCCAGAAGATGGTAGTGAGACCTGCTATGAATATATGGTTGGGCAGACAGGAGGTGGAGCTGGAAGTGGGGGAGTGAAAGATGTTGAGATTTTCGCTGGGAGTGACCGGAATGAACAGAATGTGAAATGAGTACACCAGAAAGACAGCTCAAGTTGAGTGGTATGTAGACAGACATACAGTAAGAGAGGCAAAGTTGAGATGGTTTAGACATGTGCAGAGGAGAGACAGTAGAAATATTGGACAGAAGATGTTGAAGATGGAGCTACCAGGCAGGAGGAAAAGAGAGACCACAGAGAACCTGGTGACTTCGGTGATCCCTTTACCATTCCTATTTCTCCACCATGGCAAATTTGATGTTTGAAGAAAAATATCTTGTGAAGTATCGGATATACCAGCATGAAATTTGTCTCAGCTACAGTCATTGAGTCAAAATTTCAATTTATTCAACACTAGCTGAACTAGTAGCATTGTACCAGCCTTACACAGCAGCTGGCATGCTGAATTTATTACTTTTTTACCCAGAAAAGAATTCAGTTGTGGAGTTTCAAATGCAAAAAATGTCCGCATTTCTTTTTGACTTGAGTCATTGGTATTGGAATCACAAATCCTGTCAACCCACTCAGATAGATTATGGAGATTTCACACTTTCTGAAATGGATTTTTTTTTTCTCAAAGACTGTAACTTTTAAGTTAAGATGGAAGAAAGTGAAAAGACTCCGCGAAAATGGCAAACGTGGGACATGCATTTATTTGTTTATTTATTTTGTTTGCAGCGGAAACAATAAAATATTAAACAGGACTCAGGGAGGTTAGTGACAGACTGGCTCTGGATTGGAGCTGCTTTACTGGCTCTCCTTCCAGCCCTCAAACAGAGTTCAGATGTTCACCCTTGGCACCTGCGGATGCAGTGGTTTTACCCAGAATTCTTTGCTCTTTGTTTGATATGTCTGGCGAGGTTTCAGGCAGAGTCTGACGGTGTCACGAGAAACATTGCTGTAAGTGCTGTGTGTTTTTCCTCCCTCTCCCTCTCTCCCCACTTTGTGCGTAATTTTCCATATATCAGGCATTTTCACTCTCTCCCACACACACCCTCACTGTGTCATCGCTGACAGTCTTGACTTGCCTTTCATGCTCCGCAGTCCTCAGAAGAGGGCTCATTTCTTCACTTAATCTCTGTAAATCAGATTATACACAATATATAGCCAAAGGTGTGTGAGCACCTGAACATTACACTCATATGTCATTGCTGAACATCATTCCATGGGCATAAACATGCCACTACAAAGCCTCCGCTCTTCCGTGAAGGCTTTGTATCAGATTTTGGAAGCTGGCTGCAGTGATTTGTTCCCATTCAGCCGCAAGAGTATTAGCGAGGTCCAACTCTGGTGTTGGAGGATAAGGCCAGGCTCATTTTAATTCGTTCCAAAGCTGCTGGATTGGGTTGAGAGCCGGGGCTGGTCAGACTAGTTGAGAATCATTCTTCACAGGACGTGCGTCGTGCCTTGGGGGGACGGTGTGTCATGTAGTTCACGTGTCCCACTTGGAACTAAGTAAAGTAACATCAGAGGAAATTAGTGTTTTTATCAGAAAAAATCATAAGACTGGTTATTCTTTGGGGAAAATGATGATGCATCTCCCATTAATCGCAGCATGTTTCAGCAAAACACGCTGATATTCCAAGAAGATGACTATGTGTGCATGTTGTCGAGCAAATTTGTTAACACGAGTATTAGCAGGCAATGCTGCTCACAAATGTGCTGATTTATTTAAAGGTCCTGCATTTTATTTTGAAAGTTTGGTCACTTTTCGACCAGTTGGCCATCCCTTCCTGTCTCACGTCTCCCTACCAGCAGGTTGGTCAGGTCGCTATATTGGTCATCCTCATTGTCATTCAGCTGCCTCACACTCCACTGTCTGCCTCAGACTGCAGCAGCTAGACTTTGTTCTGCCTCATTCTGTCTTCCTTCCTGCAGTCCTTTTCCTGCTGCAGTCTAAAAAAGGTGGAGTCAGTGGGTTGAGAGATTCTCTGCAGATACAGTTTTATGCAAAAGTCTTGAGTCACCCCTCATTTCTTTGTATTTTGCTTCCAAGAAGCCGGGATTTCTTGTCATTTTTAAAGTGGCCATGAGCTCTCCAGGGTTTCGATGGCCTTTTAAAGGTTTTCTTAGGGCATTGGCTGCTTTTTCACGTACTTTCCATCCAGTCTTTGTACCTGACAGTTTTTAGAGAAATATTTTCTTGTTTGTTAAGACACTTAAAACTGACCTATGAATCATTCAAGCATAAAAGGCACCTAACACAAGGAATGAATGTCATGGTCCCCTGACTTCCAGGTCTATATTTGCCTTTTCTTTCTTTGTCTCTCCTGTCTCTCTATCCTTCTCTCTTTGGGGCACGGGCTGGGTTCTAATTACTTTGATCTAGTTCCACGCCCCTGCAATGAAAATGTGGATGAAGGAACTTTCTGAATGCAAACGAAAAGACTTTGATAAACTCTGGGAACCATATATAAATATGATGACAAATGAAAGTGCTAGATTTTTCTGAAACTTGCAAATGCTGTAAAATGTATCCCCCATTTTCTTTCTTTCTTTCTTTCTTTCTTTCTTTCTTTCTTTCTTTCTTTCTTTCTTTCTTTCTTTCTTTCTTCCCCCCCTTTTTTTTCTAAATGTATTCATTTATTTTTTATTTTCTATATATAATTTTTTTTAATTTAGCTTTTTTATTTTTATTTATTTATTTATTTATTTATTTTTTTTTTTATTTATTTATTTATTTATTTATTCATAATTTATTAACTAGTCCAATTTCATTGTGTTTATTCAGACTGAGGGATTATGCAAGAGTATACAGTTTGTGTGTGTAGTGGGTATATGTATGTATGTGTATATGTTAAGTGTTTGTGAAACATTTTTTGAAAAAGACAAACATATTGGCAAAAAAAAAACTTTTTCAACTGTCGTTCAGCAGAATCAGCAAAAAATGGATGATACATTAATAATTTCATAATCTTAAATGCTGTCTTGTATCACAACCTTTATGAATAAATATGGCTTTAATCTGTTATTCATTTAGTTAAAAACTGCATTTTGTAAAACAGCTGATTTTACAAAAGCTGAGACCCTGTTGCTCTTAATAAAAAACCTTCATGTGTTTCATGGGACTATTCCTGTTGGTAGAAAGTAATAAAAATGAAAGCTGCTGTTTTTGTGACCTTTTTTTTAAGTCGTGAGGAGCACACAAGACTAAAAAAAATCATGCCATCGTTCCATACCTAACACCAGTGAAAGTACGTGAGGAAAATGTGTTTTATGTAATTATTTTTCCTTGTATTTTACCGACATACACCTCTGAGCAAAAATGGCCAAATGGTTTCAAACATGATGGACGTAGAAAAAATTCCCCTGGCAACAGCTAAACTCGGGATTGCCCTGTTTCTTAAGAAAACCACAAATGTGGCAGATTAAAGCTATACCACACCAAGCTTGCCAATACCAGCTAGCTTCATCTGCCATTTAAAGCCTTCTAATCCATCATTAGCAGGAAGTCAGGCCTACCCGTGCCACAAGCTTTTCTGTGCTCTAGAGAGCAACCACGAAATCTGCTTTGACTTGCTGCTGCCGGCTTCAGTGAAGTGCAGCTTTTGCAGGGAATCGTCTCATTTCCTGACAAAAGCATGCACTTTTATCCACCTTGTAAAACTTGTTTATCTCATTTTATGTTCTTTCAATGAAAATCATTTTTATTGAAAGCCTCCCTGGTTGTTTATTCCCCAACACTTCCTTTTGATCTGATCCCACAACAAGTGCCACACTGAGGACACAGTGTCAGTCTTACAGTAAATGATCGACCCAGTTTCTCTTGTTCCATGACACACGGCACAACCAGTAATGACTGTGGGGAGGGTCAGGGTGAAAATGGGGGTGAAGTGGAAGCAGAGCAGAGAGCGTCCAGCAATGCATCACTGATGTCCTGTGTGCTTTCATCTCCTCTGATAAGTGCCATACCTAATCAGGTTAAACCAGCACATGCCACAGAAGGAGAGGAAATTCCGGGCCAAAACGGTAACGTATCTGTTCCACTCTCATGCGTCGCATTCCTCCAGCTAATTAAGAGTATATATCTGACCCTGGAGAGAAAACGTCCACATTAGTCCAACTAGTCAATCGGTGTGGTCCATCTGCACTCTCTCTTTCGCTGTCCTCACCCTCCCCCCTTCCTTCTCCCCCTAATTTGGCACACAGATGACAAAAAACATAGGGGAGTTCTCAGTAGGTTTCTTTCTTTCTTCTATGGCTCCCCTCCTTTTTTGTTCTCCAGTATTAGGCCCCATCATTACTGACAGGCTATCAGTTGTTCTCATACCAGATTATCTACTGCCAATGACCTCCAGGTCATGGCTCCATGGTATCTGCCACTTTCTCTCTTTGCTTTGCCTTTGTCGTGTCACAGATACACTTCAATGAGTTTTCAGGCTTTGCTGACTCCAAATCAGAGATGCTTCTGCTCATCATGGCAATTTGAGCTTCGGTATTTAAATTAAAACATACTATTTCAATTAAATTACAATATGTTTATTAAATATGGGAAATATTAGACTGTCTCTTCAGGAAGACATTCCTATTGTTGCACTTGGTTGCACGTGGAAAGTGACAGATGTATCGAATGAAAAAAGGAGAGCTTGAGAGTGAAGTGCAAACTCTACTCACTTTCTAAACTCAGCATAGACTTGACAGAGACAAGGTAGAGATTGTTTTGATGTTACGTTCATGACTGAAGGAGTTTTTAAGAGCAGATCTTTAAAATGACTGAATGATCTCAGTTTTCTAACAGAAGGATTCAGTGTAAGGACTGGGTAGCTGGGTTTGGCAAATTTACAACCTCTGCTGACTTCTCAGTAGTCTTAATTTTGTCCCTAATCCTGTATCACAGATGAGAGAGACTCATGAGACTGAGAGCAATAACATAGCAGCAAAATACGTGGAGTCAGAGCACATGGGAGAAGCTTGCTCCAGGCTTTGTAAGGCTGTGGATACACTGAACATGTAATACAGTACATGCACAGCATTCGTGGAGCAGATGCTATAGAACTGGGCTTCTGCTATAATCAATGAAACTGGCTACATACTGTATGAGTGCAGGAAATGACTGAAGCATCTGCCAGTGTTTACATAGTCTGTGAGGCTGAAAATGTCAATTTTCCTGTATTACACTAGTCCTGTGAATAACCTTAAGTTTCAGAACCCTAAGATGAGTCCAAAAGCAAAAGACAAAACACAGTCCCATAATCTAAGCTCACTTTCTTGTTGTCTTGCATTAACCACACATCTTCAGAGTAGCCTAAGATGTGGTTAACTTTGTTAAAAGTGCATTTATTTTAAACCAAACCATGAGTTGTGCTGAATTTGCAACCCCAGTTCCAAAAAAGTGGGGACGCTGTGTAAAACAAAGATACAAACACAATGTTATGATTTGCAAATCTCATGAACCAATAGTCTATTCTCAAAAATCACAAAATATACCAAATGTTGAAAGTGAGACATTTTACTACTTCATGAAAAATACTAACATCTTGAATCTGATGGCAGCAACACATCTCAAAAAAGTTGGGACAAGAGAAACTAAAGGCTGGAGGAACATGCTGCGACTAATTAAACTAACTGACAACAGGCCAGTGATGTGACGGGGTATAAAAAGAGCACCTTAGGCTACATTCACACTGCAAGCAAAAGTGGCCCAAATCCAATTTTTCTGCCCATATGTGACTCATATCTGATTTTTTATGACAGTCTGAACAGCACAAATCTAACTTTTTAAAACTGGATTCAGGCCGCTTTCATATGTAGCCGCTGTTTTTCAAAGTGACCTCACGCTGAACGGTCATGTTACATTTCATTTGACTTTTCATTGCTGAAGTGAGACAGTCATCATAATTCTGCACTGGAGGAGGTGAGATGCAATAAGATCAAATGTAAAAAATAGAAGAAACAAGCATGACAGACACCGTTGATGGAGCTAGTCAGTGGAAAGCATCCATATTTACTTCCTTTAACATAGAGTGCTGTGTGTGATGTCATGTCTTTTTCTCTTCATGCTGGAGTTTGATGGCGGTTGCATTTAAATTATAATTATACAACCGCTCAAAATAATTGTATCTCAGCAAAAAATCGGAATTGAGCAGTAAGACCTGCAGTGTGAACGTAGCCTTAGAGAGGCAAAGTCTCTCAAAAGGAATCTGAGTGAGACCGCATTTATAAACCGTGGAGCAATTTCACAATAATGTTCCTCAAAGTAAAATTGCAAAGACTTTGAATATTATTTTATCTACTGTACATGATATCGCCAAAAGATTCCAAGAATCTCAAGGAATTCAACTTTCTCCTAGAAAGCTTTCAGAATGGTTGTTTCTGAAGGCAGAAGATACGTTATATGGATGGAAGTTTTGGGTCCTCTTTAGGTGTTTCCTTCAGTTTCATTGCAAAATCAATCACCTAGCTATGCAATCTGTCTTCACAAACATTCATCAAAGAGTGGGTCTTTCTAAAGAGCTCACTGAATTCCAGTGTGGTACTGTAATAGGATGCCACTGCTACAGCAAGTCAGTTTGTGACATTTTTTTCCCTTCTAGATAATCTATGATCATCTGTAAGTGGTATTACTGCAAAGTGGAAGCATTTATAAACCACAGCGTGTAGATTTACAGAGCGGGCTCACTGAGTGCTGAGGAACAGTGCGTAAACTGTTGCCAACACTCTGCTAACTCAGAAACTGCAGTATTCCAAACCTTCTCTGGCATTAACATCAGCACAAAAACTGTGCGCCGGGAGGTTCTTGGCATGGGTTTACAAGGCTGAGCAGTTGTGTGCAAGTCTTACATCATTAAGCACATTGTCAAGCATCAAATGGAGTGGGGTAAAGCGCACTGCCACTGGACTCTGGAGCAGTGGAAACATATTCTGTAGAGTGAAGATTCACTCTTACCTGTCTGGCAGCATGATGCCGTGGCCACATAGCGGAGTGGTTTACACATTTGCCTTATCAGCGAAAGGTCCCTGTTTTGATTCCAGGTGGAGACACAAGCCCCTCTCAAAATGAAGGGTTGTATCAGGAAGGGCATCCAGAGTAAAACCTCTGCCACATTGCCAATATGGATTATTTCGCTGTGGAAACCATTTGGGGAAATACAAGTGAGCAGCCAAAGGTACACTGCATTGTCTCGTAGTCTGTTGGATGAGTCTGGGTTTGGCCTGGTGAACGTAACCTGCTTGACTGCACTGTGCAATTTAGTGGAGAAGGAATAATGCTATGGGGCTGTGTGTCTGGGGTCAGTCTGGCCCCTTAGTTCGGACAGTTCTATGTTTCCAACCTTGTGGGAGCAGATTGGGAATAGTCCTTTTCTGTTCCGACATGGCTGTGTACCAGTGCACAAAGCAAGGTCTGTAAAGACATGGTTGGATGAGTTTGGTGTGGAAGAACGTGACTGGCCTGCGCAGAACCCTGACCTTAACACTATCCAGCACTTTGAAATGAACTAGAATGGAGATTGTGAGCCAGGCTCTCTCATCCAACATCAGGGTCTGACTTAACAAATGCTCTTCTCGATGAATGGGCAAAACATTCTCACATACACACTACAGGACAGCTTTCACCCTGAAGCGTGAAAGCTGTTATAGTTGGGAAGGGTGAGGACCAACTCTATATTAATGCTTATGGATTTAGAATGGGATGGCATAAAAGATCCTGTAGGTGTAATGTGTAGGTTGCTGTACTGTATACTTTTGTCCAAACACACAACTATGCAAGTTTCTGCTGTTTCATAAAATACATTTTTTGTTTCAACATGGAACATTCAATTTTTTTAAAAAATGGTGTGGGGTGCTATCGACATCGCGCTTGCTGATGTTATACTGGAAGCTTTCAGTGCCTCAAACCTTCATTAACCCACTGAACACTGGGTTTCACTTTGCAAACCAACTACATATGTAGTTTTGTTTGCTTGACAGTTTCATGTCTGAAACTCCAGATGACAGAAGGAGAGGCAGGTAAGGGTTCTCAGTGAGTCTTTAAACTAGCTTTGGTGCCTGGTGTACATAAAAAAAAAATGTAGAAAACAAGCACGGATGAAATACTATCAATCCCAAAGTCCATTTGTTTTTACAAAAACACCAGCTTTTTCCTGTCAGAACTCTTGTGCTGTGTTGATCTCATCAATCTGCAGGCAAAACATGTTGCAACACACACTGAGTCCTGGCTTTCACATTCAAAGAAACATTAACTTTTCCAAAAAAAGATTTTCACGTCATTGTCAGCTTCATGTCATAATCAATTCCTGCAAGAGTTTCCACGCCACACTCTGACAGCTAAATCAAAACAGGCCAAATTACTTGGTAATTTGGCTGCTTCCATTCACAGCCCATGTATTTATAACTGCGCAAACAGACTCACTTTATGTCCCATCAGCTGACGTACGCAGCATGCCACACACATAGCAGCAGGAAGCAGCCCAGTGTACTACACTTGAAATTGTTTACATTACATTGCAGAGAGAGGAAGGTGCATGAAAGGCACATCGTGATCCTGACCCATGATCCTGTGTGAAAGTGGATGTCAAGCCGCAGTCCACACGTTCCAAGCTGAATCGTGGTCAAGGGAAACATTAACAGGGGTTTGGCAGGAAACTTCAAGATTGTGACTGTCTACAGCAGGCAGGCACTGCAGTGTGTGTGTGTGTGTAGCACCACCACAAAACCAGTCATACTGTCACCACCTCCTTTATGTAGGATGGCATTTGCTGGTCATACAGCATAAAGTGAGTAGGACTCTAAAGTGTCAGAGTGACAAAGGCTTCTAATGCCAGTGCAGCTCAGTAAATGCACAGAAGCTGTCATGATCCACACTTGCAGATTTGGTATAAAACACCAAAAGGGGCCGCATCAGTGTAAGTGTGTCAAGCAATGCATTAGTCAACAAGGAGAGGAGGCCAGAGTGGTGATGATATTGTGGGGTTCTGGAGCTGCAGCAGCATTATGAACACTAGAGTGTAGTAACCCACAAACAGAGCTCACACACTTTAGATTATAAAGCATCTGAAGACCACATTCATCTGTACCAGCTAGCATTTACACCAGGGTGGCTCATGATGTTTTTTTTTACTCATATTTACTTTGTAGAAGGTAATTAGTGAGTTGATCAGAAACCATATTTATTCCCCTGTGGTCAGCCACAGCACTCTTTCCACTTTGAAGTGTTTGCTGAGCTAAAACAACATCTAAATGCTTCCAGATATTAAGACAAGACCTATTCTCAGCTTGCTGAGACTTGTTCTTTTAAATGGATGGAAATTGTGGCTGGTAATTCATGTGTACACATAGGGTGACCAGATCCCAACAAACTAAATGTGGGGCAAACACTGCATTTGTGTGGGACAATGTTGGCAATGCTGGGTGGTAGTCTGAAATAGCATGCAAAGGCTAAATATATTATATTTGAATTAACTTTTCAAACTAAGTAAATACAATGAGGATAAAAAGAAGCTGAGGTTTGTTCTTATGGTCTCATTCAATAATCATCACATATTTCTGTATTCTCTTTTATTTTAGCTTCTTTTCTGTTTGGTAACTATCTGTAGGTTTCAGTAGGGATACATCTGTTGATTGCCAGATCTTTTTTAGTCATATATGACAATTTTAGAAATTTTTAGCTATGTATGATACACACATACACTGTGCTCCTTCAAATCATATTTTCCCTTGTGCAATAGTGAAAAATAACTCTAGCAAAAAAGACAGCAACTCTTTTTCTCACTGCATATTGCTCCAAAGCATTCATATGCAGTATGCAGTATGCAAAATATAGAAAGCTTGTGACTTTTTGGTGAGTTGTAACTTTTCCTGATTGGCAACGCATTAGACAGGCTAACCTTCAATTTAATATCATAACAAGCCTTCCCTGCTTTCTTCACAGGACATGCATTTTAGAAACGTGCATGTCCCGCAAAGCAAGTCAAGATGTAGGACAGGGGGACAAGAGATAAAAATTCTGTGCAGTCCCCCATAAAGCGGGACATACAGTATGGTCACCCTATTTACACATGTGCTGTAAAAGAACTACAATATGGATAGATACCATCTTTGCATTGTTCCACACCATTCATGTTTCTATATTCTTCCTAATTACCACCAATTAAAGTTATAACTCCTAATTATGTAAAGCATTACTCAGTGTAGAAAGATTTGGAAGAAAATATGGAGGCTTCCACCCCATAAAAAACTACATAGCATGGATGTAGAAAGGTTTAAGAAGCCATTTTTATAGATTTCTGCTATCTGTGTTCCTATAGCTACAACTTAAAAACCATCAATACCCTGACATATTATACATTTTATAGTTGAGCTTGAGTGCTCACAGTTCACTCTGAAAAATACACTGGCTCAGCCTAAAAAATGAAGGTAACAACTTGCATGGATCTCTTAAAGTAATTCCAACTCAGCCACCACTGAGTATACCCCATGTGACATTTGTAGTTGAACTAATGCAGTCGCTTTACTACAACCAACTTGATTTACGTCATCCTATAGAAGCTTATTTAAGGTGAAACAACTTAATTTTGATGAAAACGTTTTGGTGATATTAAGTTGTCAAATTTTTTAGATGTAAGATACTCTAACTTCTTTATTTTGCTTCCATTCTACTTAGAAATGCCTATCCAAAATGTTCCCTTAATTATCTGTTAACAGCTTACAGTACTTCAGTCACAACAACTTATACATAGCAATTCCAGTTTAATGATCACTGTTTATTGAAAAACCAGTGTTCACTTAGGTCCATTTGTTTTAAGTGTGACCTATTCTTGTACTGTCATGTGTGCAGAAAAAATAAATCAATATATACATTTTTATTTAAAATAACACTGTTGTTTGGGGACTTGAAGTCAAATATTTGCAAGCTTTTACCAAGAAATTTGAACAAAATAAAACAAAAAAAGGCAAAGTTAACATGGATTTCAGATGACTTGTCCCCTCAACTGAATCCATTGTTTCACTCTCTGAATAATAGATAAATAGATAGATAGATAAATTAATTAATTAATTTAATTAACACTACATGTCATGGTCCTGCATTTTTGTGGTTTGGTTTTTATTTATTGTATTCTCTTTTTATGTATTAATTTTAGTTTTAGCCTTACTTATGTTTAATTTATTTAGTTCCCTATATGTATCCTCTTGTGTTCTTGTCTTCTGTCAAGTTAAGTCTTGTGTCTGTGTTTTCATTTCCTGTTTTACTTTGGTGACCTGTCTTGTCCTGTGCATTATGTTTAGTTATGTTTTGGCTTGTCGCCATGCTTTGTTTCTTGGTTTTGTACTCCTTGGGTTTTGTTCATTTTGTTGGACATGATGCACCAGGTGTGAAGTTGTTGGCACTGGACAAAAACATCACCATTTTAGTTAGTTTTAGTTGGGTGTCCAACTGCCAACTGTCAACAGTACGGCTGCTGTAAGCTGTGCAACAACTTACAAACATAAAAGTGCAACATTTCCAGTTGAATTTGAGGACAGCCTAATTCTTCACATTTTTAGAATATCAGTGTATTTTTTAATGATATTATCATCAGACTGGCTTTTAGACCATCCAGCTCCAGGATAATCTTTTGAAACACCTCAAAAGTGTTTTCAGTTCTTTTGGGTTGCTGAGGCTAAGTGCATATATTATTTCTTTTTGCAAGGCACAGACACTAGGGACACCTAGGTCTTTCAGAACTTCTGATCCCTCAATCACAACGCCTGCGCTGGCTTAATTAGACACTGTTGCACATCTGGTTACAGCAATCTTCATCACTTCATTGATAATATCCCCACCATCCTGGCATAAGTAGGCCACAATCTATGTCATTGTTTTAAGGGACCATATTCAAAAACGACAGGGAAAAAAGTTAATTATGTCTGAATGTGAGTAGTGTAACTGTAGTGTAGTAGTTTACACATTCCCCTTGAAGCAAAAAGGTCCCTGGTTCAATTCCAGGTGGGGACACAAGCCCCTCTCACCATTGAGATTTGCATCAGAAAGGGCATCCAGTGTTTAATAATGACATTACTAGAAAAAAAGACTGAAGGATGAGGTTCACGATGCCTGGACTATATAAATTGTTTAATCTTTCCTCTGTTTAATTATAATAAAATAATAAATTGGTCATTTAGTAAGTTAGTATAGAGAAAGACATTACCATGTGAGTAATTAGAATATTTCCAGTTGCAATTACACATTATAAAACTTAAGATTTCTAACAAAATCTCCATAGCCTGAGATAAGTTACAAATCATGATCAACTAATCCAAGTCACCTACTAGAAAAATGTTTGAAATGAACTGTCCCATTTATTCATACCTTTAGCAATGTGTTTCTTATGTGCACAGTCTTCTTCAGCCTCTCCTCTTGAGGACACCACAGTTATTATTGTCAGGATGTAGTGGTCCAGTTTTGCCATAAATATTGCCTCTAGGTTGACAGTGATGATCCTTCTGAATTCTTTATCTGTACAAATATAAGGGAGAAATGAAAGTGCATAATATGCTCACTATTAAACTTAAAACCAAAACATCTATGGGAACCAACATTTGTTATGGGTTTAGTTATGATTGTCATGGGGCCCACCCATGCAGCTGTCGCTGACTAAACCTTCATCAACATAGTGCCACCTTAAAAATGTATTTTATCTTTGTAGTGTTAGAGCTAATACTGCAGAAGCTTAATGCCAATTGTCAACTTCGCCTATCATTGTTAACAAAATATAAAAAGACTATTTTGAACACACTGGCTAGCTAACAGTCTACCGGCTTTACAGTTGCTAAATTAGGTTAGGACAAACTAACTTATTTTAGTATTTTTGCAAAAGAAGAATTCTTCTTGTGCTGATACAGTCAGTAGTTGCTGCATGCAAAACAAAGCAAAAATAGTTACTCACCAGCTAATATAACCTTTAATGATAATCCATACAAATGTTTCTTCACTCATTCCTAGTAGCAGACTGGTAGGGTAGCAATGACAAGTCCTCCCTTTCTTCCCTCCTTTTTTTGAAGACTGAACACTTGATACACAAGTTGCACTAACTTAATGTTTCTCTATTAAGTGAAAGCAAAAATGTTTATTCAGAATCAATATATATCTAAGTTAAGACAATTCTCATGATTTTGATCGACTGACCAAAGTATGTATAGGTGACAAATCGAACATTTTAGTTTAAAAAAGCTCATTAATTTAAGTTTTACTTACTAACCCCATGACTCATTTTTAGAGTGTTGCTAATTTAATATTTAACTCATTTAATTCTGATTGTTTTAATTGTTGATGTTTACCTGTTTTTGTTTTACACTGGGTCTTTAGATAAACAGTGCTCATCATTTCTTTGGTACTTTGCTTGGTGCTGAGCAGGTACAGTTAAAACCAGAAGTTTATACACACTGTGTAAAAAGACACATAAACATTTTTTCTCACTGTCTGAAATTAAATCAGACTAAACTTCTCCTGCTTTAGATCAGTTAAGATTGCCACAATTATTTCCATTTGCCAAAATTTTTTCTATTTGCTAAATGCTGCAATAATGAGAGAGAGAATATTTTAGACAGATTTTTATTACTTTCTTCCAAGTCAGAAGTTTCCATACATTTCCTTAGTATTTGGTGGAATTGCCTTTAAACTGTATGACTTGGGTCAAGTGTTTTGTGTATCCTTCCACAAGCTTCTCACAATAGTTTGCTGGAATTCTGGTCCATTCCTCCTGACAGAACTGGTGTAGCTGAGTCGGGTTTGTAGGCCGCCTTGCTTGCACATGCCTTTTCAATTCTGCCCACAAATTTTCTATGAGACTGAGATCAGGGCTTTGTGATGGCCACTCCAAAACATTGACTTTGTTGTTCTTAAGTTACTTTGTGACTATTTTAGCAGTATGCTTAGGGTCATTGTCCATTTGGAAGACCCATTTGCACCCAAGTTTCAGCTTCCTGTCATAACCACGAGGAGACAGAACCCAAACGCAGGACGCAGTGGAAAAAGTCCAAGTGTCTTTATTTAGTAATCGCAAAACTGGAGTGGATGAGAAGGCAGGCAGGAACCGGCAGGATACTCCAGCTGAGGATGGATCGAAAGAGCTCGGCCAGAGCTCGGGAGGGAAGATGAAGGCAAGAGAGACTGCAGCCACACAGGAAGGGAAAGCTGCAGCAGGAACACGCTTGCTTCACAATGAACTGGCGACGAGCAGCTCTCGCCGCCGGCTTAAAACTGCTCTCCAGTTGCTAGGTGGCATCAGCAACAGGTGTGACAGCCTGGGCGCACAGGTGAGCCGAGCAGGAAATTGGGTCGGGCTGCCACACGTCCTGGAGAGCGACAGAGGGAGAGAGAGAGAGAGAGAGAGAGGGGGAGAGAAAACACACAGACAAACAACACATAATGGGCCAGCCA
>VUQH01047511.1:6392-32765 GCA_015106775.1 Etroplus canarensis
GACCACATGACTGCAAGGTGCCCTGGTCCTATGGCTGCAAAATAAGCCCAAATCATCACCCCTCCACCACTGTGCTTGACAGTTGCTATGAGGCGTTTGTATGAACGTTTCTCCAAACAGCTCCACTTTTTTCTGCTCTCTCCAAAGGACATTATTACAGAAGTCTTTGTTTGGTTTGTTCAGATGCAGCTCTGCAAACCTACGCCATGGTGCCATGTTCTTTTTAGAGAGAAGACGCTTTCTCTTGACAACCCTTCCAAACAGCCATACTTGTTCAGGCTTTTTCTAATTGCACTGTCATGAAATAAAACATTTAACATGCTAACCGAGGCCTGTAGAGTCTGAGATGTGTCTCTCGGGTTTTTTGCACAGTCCGACTTTGTGACAAAACAGCTGCTCCTGGGAAGATTGTGGCATCATGTTAATGCACACGTGAATGCTCCGGACCAGCAAACAGCCAAAACTTTTGCTTTGATAGGTGGTCACACTGGCTGATGAACAATAATGAAGTGCATTTGATTAGAAGCGCCAGGGTGCTACTTACTTTCTTAATTCCTATGGAAGCAGTAAGGGTAGTACCGTACAGTACTTAAATTTCACAGTCCTGTAAAAACTTTCTATTTCACATGATAGTAATTGGGAAACTTTTGCTTTTGATTATTAGTGTTACTATATCAGATCAGAGTATAAAAATGCAACATGATCATAAAGGTCACATATGAGCCAATTCTGAAAACTGCACACTTGAAAGTTTGAATTTCTTTTGCCTATGCGACTGCTGCTTTCACTTCAGGACTTACGCCTTTCCTTAATTTCTGTAATTGATACATACTATTGAAGTGGTGGATGCTCATATAAAAATGGCCAAAGTTTCAAATAATGTCAGTTTATGTGCAAGCAATCACTGTAAGCCAAAGGCCCAGGTTTCCTACATTTTTTTCTACTCTTGGATCTGTATGATGTAAATGAGAGGGATATCTTTTATGTGGTCATCTCAGGCACACAGCTCTGGCTGTGAGCTCAGCGGCTCTAACTACCTGCTGTGTGGCTGCCGAGGAGCAGCCAATCAGAATAATGTTGGCTGAGTGAGTGGCCTTAAAGGAAGAGGAGGAACTAAAACGGCTCGTTTCTGAACTATGAATCAGTCTGGTAGAGTCTAAGGTGATCACAAAGGGACAGTAAAACATTTTTGGGATTCTCCTGACCCTCACAAAAGAGTAGCCCAAGCCTGTCCAATTGTAACAAAATCCTCCCCTATGCACCTTCGAGCTCGCAAATTATCAGTCACACTATTGTCATTTATTCACATCATCTTTTGTACAAAACAAACAAACATATCTTCTAATTTGGACATTAGACCCCTGTATAATTTTTTTTTCTGTTCTTATCTCTCTCCAGATCAATAAGGAGTGTGTGCGAGGTCTCTGGGCAGGCCAGCAGCAGGAGTTAGTATTTTTAAGAAACCGAAATCCTGAGCGTGGCAGCATCCAGAACTCAAAGCAAGCGCTGAGGAACATGGTCAACTCTTCCTGTGACCAGCCCCTCGGCTACCCCATGTACATATCAAATTATTATACAATGATGGAATTAGTACATGCTTTAGAAAAATCCCAAATTTGTATTTAGCATACTCAAATATGACATTTTCTTTTTCTTTAGGTATGTGTCACCACTAACAACGTCTTATGCAGGAACACACCGTACGCTCCGCAGCATTGGAGGAGGGGCTTTAAGCCTGGATGCCATTCGCTCCTGGCTGTGCTCTAAGTGGTTACGGTTAGTGCGTGTTGTCCCTTTAAAGAAAACAGTGCAGTCTGTTATTCTTTTTTCATCCTTGCCTTGCGGGCTCAGCTCTCTCCAGATTTCTTCCTGTGATTGTACTTAAAATTAGCATTCTTCACATGCTAAATATAACAGAAAACAGACTTTATTTAGTTTTATTTTCTTCTGGATAAAAAGACAATGCTGTAACTAAGAGGCCACAGGTTAAGTCTGGATCAACCATCAGCCCATGAGGAATCTTGAATAACACTCTCTTTATCTGGAATTAGTTAGAGGGAACAGATACAGTAAAAACTTTCATGTTTCTTCCAGTCATGTAGCCCGAGAGACCATAATTGTTTTTAGCTCTGCAACTTGGACAAAATATCATTTCAGGAGAGAATATTTTAGTCTTTTGATGAACTAATTAACTACTGAAAACACTACTGTAAGCAAGTTTTAGTAGTTGCAGTGTTTTTAAGCAGATGATGTTCAGTGTGCCCATCACATCCCCAGTGGACAGTTTCAGTTTATGACTGTGCAGTCTCTTCATGTGCATCAGTAGGAGATGTTGTGATGATTTTTGGGAGCGTTCTTTTTGATATACTAATTTTTCCTTGTCTCGATAGCCCCTTTATCTCCCACAAACTGCGTGCACATTTTAAGAAGCCGACTGAGGACAGACATGAGTGTGAAGCATTGTTATTACGCCACATAAATATATTTTTTCTGTTTTTCTCCAGGCGGTTTCTAAAATGCATCATCTGCTTAATGTCATTGTTTTATCTTTATCAGTGTTTATTGTATTAACTGGTTTTAAGTTATCTTAGTGATGTAGTGTACCCAGTTTTTTTTTTAAATTTTACTTTATCAGAGTGTTATGGATGACTTTGTGTTTGCCGCAGTGGCAGTGCTATCTATCTATCTATCTATCTGATAAATGTTAATGAACTTTTACAGAAGGCCTTGTGTCTCCAGGACAAAAGGCAAAAAACTGGGATAAAACAGTTTGTGCTGGCTTCCTAATGCTCTTATTCAGCTGGTTGCATTGAGTATAAATCACTCTGGATAAGATGCAAACTGCAGTGTAATGCTCTGGCTGCCTGCTGAGTGAGAGCTTCTCTGTGGATTTACAGATATTGACTTGGTGGAAGCCAGTGCTCTGGCGAAGCTTCTCTGCCAACTTGATGTAGTTTTAAGTACATGTACAGGGACAGTGGACGTGCACGTTGGAGAGAAAGAGACAGCTGGATTACAGGGTGGGAGGGCAGCCAAAAGCTTTGCCACATTTCTGTTGCAGAAACGTGGCTCCTTCCCTCTTTCCTCTCTTCCTTCAGCGTCACTTTCAACCTTAGAGCTTATCGTACAGGCGCTGCATTAACCTCTGCAGGTCAGCTAATGTGTGTGTCTTTGCAACTGTGCAGCGCTCCCTTAAGCCTCTTAGGGGCAGAGTTTTCCTTTCAGATTAGATTGTTAATCCTGTTTCATTGGCCTTGAGTTAAAGGTGTTGTCTTAATTTAACTAAGCAGAAAAGCAGCTAAGGAGATGGATCATGCCTCCTCAGCCAGAAAACATTTAACTAATTTAGGAGGAGCAGCACCAGCACATATGCTAGCACAGTTACATAACATCTCTTTCTCTCTGAGTGGAAGTGTGTGTGGTTTCGGCAGTACCGATAGTTAAGGCTTGCTAAATTTTTGAACTCCCCCTTGCCCCCTGTACATCCCTTGCCCTGATGTGGACATCAATAAATAAATCAGAGTGTGCTTGTATTTTGCAGGGTGCGTAAGGACAACCTGACCAGCTGTAACAGTGGCATGAATATGGAGGATGTGGACTGTGGTGCTGGTGGGTCTTCCTCGCTTAGCCACAACCGCCCATCCTCCGTCACATCCAACAGCCTGAGCCAGCACAGAGCCAGGACAACACACAGCCACAGACACCACAGTGCCGGTACACATACTATACTATACTATACTATATCTACACCCATCAACCACTTAATAAGGTGTACCTTTTCAGCTGCTCATAAATGGAAATATTTAATCAGCCAATCACATTGCAGCAACTCAATGCATTTAGGCATGTAAACATGGTTAAATTGGTCTGCTGAAGTTTAAACCAAGCTTCAGAATAGGGAAGACAGATTATTTAAGTGACATTGAACGTGGCATAGTTTTTGGTGCCAGACAGGATGGTCTGAGTATTTCAGAATCACTGATCTACTGGGATTTTCCTGCACAACCATCTCTAGGGTTTATGGAGAATGGTCCGAAAAAGAGATAATATCCAGTGAGCGGCAGTTCTCTGGGCCAAAATGCCTTGTTGATGCCAGAGGTTAGAGGAGAATGGCCAAACTGCTTTGAGCTGATAGGAAGCTCGAAGAGTGCCTCAAATTACCACTGATTATGAACGAGGTATGCAGAAGAACATCTCTGAATGCACATCATGTTGAACCTTGAGGCAGAAGACCACTCCAGGTACCACTCCTATACAGTTCATGCTGGTGGTGGTGGTGTAATTGTGTGGAGGATATTTTTGGCACACTTTGGCCCCTTAATATCAATTGACCATTGTTCAAATGCCTTCCTGCATATTATTGCTGACTATCTCCATCCCTTCATGATCACAGTGTCTCCATCGTCTGATGGCTGCTTCCAGCAGGATAATGCACCATGTCACAAAGCTCAGCTCATCTCAAACTGGTTTCTTGAACATGACAATGAGTTCACTGTACTCAAATGGCCTCCGCAGTCACCCGATCTCAGTCTATTAGAGCACCTTTGGGATGTGGTGGAACGGGAGTTTCGCGTCGTAGGTGTTTAGCTGACAAAACTGCCGCAACTCAAATCTCTGAGGAATGTTTCTAGCACCTTGTTGAATCTATGCCTTGAAGAAGTAAGGCAGCTCTGAAGGCAAAAGGTGGTTCAAACCAGTACTAGCAAGGTGTAACCAATAAGAAATTAGGGATCTTTAGGGGTATACCTTTAGTGGTTACATGGTGACTGCAGGGAGCTAATTATACTTGAGGGTTTTGATGCTGGACCTTTACTTGGTCTGATATGACTAGTATCTTACGTTAAAGTGGCCAACTATCCTCCTCAGTCCACTGTTGCAAATACCAGATCACTTGGCATTTTAAACATAGACTACATTTAAATGATGGATGTAACAGCAGTGATTCCACCTAATGAGCGGACCCTTTCCGTCGTCATCAGGTTGATATTTTTTTAAACCAGACATCACAGGCGAGTGGTGGACCTGACTGAGGGACACTGCACGCTCATGCAGTAGCGACTTTTTAGTTACAAGGTAGATACTCTGCTATATTGTCTATTTGAAGCTAAGTGGGGCCATAATTTATAAAAATGAACATCACGATATATTAAATTAGACTTGAAAGAAGCAACTGAGAACATAAATTCATCAGAAAAGATATTCTTTTATTGAGCAGTAGGGTAATTTCTCATAGACTTCCCTACAGTCTAACTTATTTCCTTAACTCAAGGCATCTCCCCCTTTGGCTATAAGAAAGAATTCAGGTTTAATGCACTTTTGCACTGGACACTTGTATTTAGCTTCTAAGTATCCAGGCGTGGCTACTTACTGATCTAGTAAAAATAAGGCCAGCTGAATGTAGCTTTCGAACAATGAACCTCTTAAAATTGGGTATTATGTATAAAAATGGTGATAATTCCTAAATGTTGAATGCAATACATTTGTTAAAACCCTTGGATTTAAACTGGAACTCTGAACTTCAATCATATTTTGATGGTTTGATTTAAATCCACTGTGGTGGTGTACAGAGGCAAAATTACCAAAAAAAAAAAAAAAATCATTTGTCAAATACATATGGACCTAACTTTATTTTACAAGACATTTTGTTTTTTGTGGGGTCTGCAGGATTTACAGTAGGGCTGAGAACCACAGATAATTTGATGCAAATAAAATGAATCGTAATTACTTTATAAACTGTAACTTGTAGCTAAAAGCCTAAACTCAAATACATGTTTTTTTGTATAGTAGGTCATAAAAGCTTGTATTTCATTGTGTGAGTGTTCATGTTTCTGATTCTTCAGCCAGGAGAGAGTACCGCAGTCGGTCAGTGCAGCCTCAGACTCAACGTCCCCCCGTCAGCAGCCATTCTGGCCCTATCCTAGACTCAGGCTCGAACGGGCTTGTCCAGCGTCTGTCCAACAGTCAGCTGTCCTTTAACACTTCCATAGCTTCTATATTCTCCCAGGTATACACACACACTGGTAAACAGCTGTCCTCTCTCAGTTGCAACTACTTTAGTGCTTCTTTACTAAGAATCTAAAGGGACTCTTTCTCTGTCTTCAGGTCCCTCGTCTCTCAGGAGCAGGTGGCATCAGCTCACAGCTCCAGGCAGCACAGCATCAGCAGCGCTCCAGTCAGGTAGGAAGTCTGTACACTGTTTCTGCAGCAGCATGCCACAACACATGGCTGACAGATGGACAGTCTCAAAACTAAAATTTATGACTAGCAAACAAGGATTTGTACTCCTATAAACCTTCTGTTTAGAACTGCAATATTTCCTCTGTTTGTGGTGCCAGGTCTCCTCGTCTTCATCCACACTCAGCTTGCTGTTTGGGAAGCGCAGTTTTTCCAGTGGCCTGGTTATCTCTGGGCTATCTGCCGCTGAAGGGGGAAACACCACCGATACACAGTCCTCATCCAGTGTCAACATCGCCATCGGGCCCTCACATAGGTCTAGCAGCAGAGCCACACAGGTGAGTGGGGAACAAATCAATCAGTAGGTAAACATGTAAAGTAGCTGTCTCTTTTTTCAGGGGGCTGTGTGAATTTTCAACCCCCTTTAAGTAGAATGTCTTTAGTACACAGCTTTACACTTAGGTCAGTGATTGGCTATGCAAACATTTAAAGAAAAATAAGTGCACATTAGAAATAATAGCTAACTTATGTCCCCATGACATGGAAACTTAGTGTTTCCTTTTCAATTTATTAGTATTTTTCTATTATTTTTTTTCTCTTTGGATGTTTTTAACCACTTATGTGAAACAACAAGAAAAGTACTATATAAATAAGTTTCTTACTATTCTATAATTGTATTACTTGCTTGTCAAAAACTCCCTTGACTGCCAGGCAGTTCATGACGAGGTTTCTGAAATATTAATAACTTTGCATTAAGTTCGACAGGGCATTTTTAAATAGCAAAGAGGAAGTTTAAAATATTCAAATGCGCTCATTTGCTTTTTTTGATGATGATTAGATGAAAAGATTGATATTGCTAGCATATCCACTGTTTGCTAAAGATTAGTCTGGCAAATACTGTAACCTGTGTGAAACCACAGCTAGTTTTCCATTTAGGTTGCTGCACAAGTTTTTACACCACCTTGAGTTGAATGCAGCACACAACATTACTGTACCCCATGACTAAATTAGAAAACAAAAATTAACCATGAAAATCAAATTATTTAAATTATTAGTGCTGGTTCCTAAAAAAACCTGTCCTGTAGTGTAGTGGTTTACACATTCGCCGTACAAGAAAAAGAGAGAAAGGTCCCTGGTTTGCATTATGCCCAGGAAGGGCATAAAGCGTAATACCTCTGTAAAATTACCAATGTGGATTAATCTGCTGTGGCGATCCCTTGGGGTGAATACAACTGAACAGCCAAAGGTACATCATCATCATCAGTGCCAGGCATTATTTGTTCTGTTTTGTACACTTTTGATTTGTGTAATCTGTGTTGCAGCCTCTAGGGGTTGCTGGTGGGACTTTAGACTTTAAAAGCTTGTCAGTTTCACATGGCACCAGAGTGCATGTGAAACTTTCACCAGAAACATTTGTTATAAAACAAAGAGGTTAAGCTGGAAGGCAAAAGTATTGATCAAAAATCTTATCAAACTGCCACAGATAAACAGGATATTCTTGGACTGTTGTGCTACTTTTGTTATATAAAATGCTTCTATAATGTACCCCCCCATGCCTGCAACTGGCCTCCTCGCTCTTCTTTTCTTCTGCAGTGGACATCAGAGCCATATGAGAGTATAGACGCGACCAATTCCAATACTGCTGTCATGGTGAAAGACGACACACAGCTAAGTGAGCACGGCCAGGGATTAGACAAGACCCAGGAAGATTCAACATCTGCCTCAACAGCTCCAGAGCCAACTGATCAAAAGACTGTCTGAGAGAGAAAACACACATGTGAGAGTGCCCATACTCATGTCCATATACAGAGGGGACTATGTGAAAAGTTATACACGCATATATAAAGAAGATTGTATGAGAGAGCACCCATGCACACAAACCTGCCTCCTTTGTCCTCAGCATGTGGTCTCACCCTGTTGTCTGAATGTAAAGTCTGAAAACATGGTCTTTGATGCAGTTGATCGAATAAAGACATTTTTAAAGGAGTTGGCCTCTTTCTGTGGTTAACAGGTCTCACTTAAATCTGTGTGTTGGGGGACAGATTCATTATTGTCCTGGTATTATTGTTCCTTAGATTCCTAGACAGTTCATCAAGATGCCATGTTTTACATTTTTAATCTCACCCAGTCAGCAGAAATGCCAAACACCCCATTTTAGTGGGTTGTTTGAATGTTTCACTTTAAATAATCATATATTGTTTCAAAAAAGCAGAGACATTACATTTGAGGCTAAGTGTGATTCTTGACCTTTTTGTAAATCCATGCTCTCGGTTTAAAAAGCAAGTTATTAGTTTGCAGTCTGTGCCATTCTCTGAAAACTGGGTGCCAGGATTTGTAATCTACTTCTTTATTCTGAGAACAGTAACTTCCCAGTTCTCAAACTGAAAAGTTTGGTTTTTTCAAGTGAATATTAGTTTACAAATGTACTGCTAAAAAATTTAGGGAACACCCAATCATCACAGTAACACAAAGTCTATTAAACTTCAGGGATATCAAACTTTCCGGAGAGGAAGCATAAACCATTGTGAATTGATTTCACCTGCTTTGGTGCAAATGAAAGTGAAAACAGGTGAACTGAAGAGGCAACAACAAGACAACCTACCAAAGGCCAGAGCTGTACAAAATGACATCCAGTGAGCTACTCGTGCACGTCTCTGACCAAAACTGTATGACAGTGGGTCTGAAGATTTCAACTCTGTAGCAAACAACATTCAGGGTTCTGTTGGCTAGCACACAGAGGTCTGTGTGACCCTCCAAGGATATACCACCTCAGACCAAAACAGATCCACTGCCAAAATGGTCACGGTGGATGATGTTTCAGGCAGCATAACATTCATCATGGTGTCTCCAGTCTCTTTCACATCTGGAGCCTATCCCAACTGTCATGGGGTGAAGGGAGGGGTACACCTTGGCCAGATCGCCAGTCTGTCGCAGAGCCAACATGGAGAGATGGACAACCATTTACACTCATAGTCAATTTAGAATTGCCAACTTAACCCCTTTGCATGTCTTTGGACTGTGGGGGGAAGCCAGAGCACCTGGAGAGAACCCACGCAAGCACAGGGAGAACACACAAACTCCACACAGGGGTCCCAGGCTGGCCGGCTGCTGGATTCAAGCCTGGACCCTCTTGCTGTGAGGTGACGGTGCTAACCACTGCACCATCATGCTGCCCTAATATGACCTTGACTTGAGCACAGTTTTACTAAATTCTGACACACAGTCCAAGACAGGGGTCTCAAATCTGTGGCTCTTTTGCCAGCACTGAGATATTAAAGTCTGGACCAAAGTGGCAGATTGACAAAACAAGGGGCATCATTGCCATCCCATATGTGCCAACTTTTAATTACCAGAACAATAAAGTTGAATGATCAGTAAACTATGGTGCTACAAATGTCTCCAGCCTTTATCTGCCGGTTATTTCCCACACCTTCAATCAAAGAAAAACACAGTCACATTTGGCAAAAATCTATTAAGTATTTATTGTAAGTTGTTACATTTAGATTTCTTTCTCTAGCAGCACGATTTAAATTACAGATATTCAAGGGCAGTTACCATAGGTTTGAGTTTTCTCTTAATGCAAGATGTCATTGTGTAAACAGAGACAGAGACAGAACTGTAGATCAAAATATAGCAAGACTGAGCACCATGTCAACGTGATGCTCGTGAAGTTAAAGGCTGATGAACAGATGAAAAAAATAAAACGATGATAGAAATAAACCTCTTGCTGGAATAAATTAAAACAGTAAAACACAAATTTAAAACAGTAGCAAGTTTCTTTTGTGAGTGACTTACAATTTTCCCTGGATCCAATGTGGTTACTTGTAATCTAAATCAGTCAAAAATGTTCAGTGCCTGTTAACAAGTTGGGTTGGTTACATGTTGATCATAATTAGCTTACACGTGAATGATTCAGAGGTGACAAAAACCAACAACAGCAACATGAAAGGAACATTAATGAAATGCTTGTCTTCTGGATCAAGTCGAGTCCCAACAGAACATTTTATATTCCAATCGTTCCTCTGACCGCTTTCCATTCATCTAAAAGGTAGATTATAATTTTGGCACATTTTATCCAACACAGGAACATTTTTGTGTTTAGTTGGACACTTGTATTGACCACTGTATGAGAAATTCAAACTTGAGTTTCCTTTAAAAAAAAACAAAAACAAAAAACGTGTTCTTGAAGAAACAACATGACATTCAGCAAATATGCTTATTTGCTTTTCTTGACGAGACTAAAACAGGACTGAAAGATATGAAACAAGAGCCTGCCGCTGATCTGTTGTGTTTATAACAGTTTGACACTTTACTGGGCCAAAAAAACAAAACAAAACAAGAAAACAAACAACAAACCCAAAAACATTGTTTTGACATGGATTCATGGGCTTTTATACCTAGCTTACTAACCTAGTGTCAGGCCAGCAGTTTCATCCCATCCATTTAAATCTCAGCAAAAATGTACACAAGTGTATATCAAACGTTTCCTTTCACGCTTATTTTTAACTACAGATTTACACAGCTACCTAGTTGTCTAAACTGGGTGCAAATATTTCTTTAATCTTAAATCTACCGTCTTATCTGTGCTCTTCTATCATGCAGAGAATTGCCAAATACAACCACGATTGGGTATCTCTCACAAAGTACAAATTCCCTAATGCTCAGTGTTTTAAATTTTCTCTCTGTGTTGAAAGCACAGATTTAAAAACACTGTGGGATAGGTGAGGCGAGTCCCTCCAGTGCTATTTTACAATATGAGGTCACGTTTGAACTAAGATAGAAAAGTCTTTACATGCTACAGTTAAGGACTAATGATCAGCTTCCTCAGGTAAATTTCAAAGCCACGGATACAGGCAGCCATCGTCTTGAAGATTAGAGACGCTGAGATGTTTTCTGTTGGGCTTACAGGTTCGCCCTGGCTACTGTTTGAAGCCCATTTTCTCATCTCTGCATTTCATTTCTGAAAAGGGAGGTCACATCTGCTTAGTGTGGCAAGATGAGGCTCCATATTAGAGATACCTCCAGATATCTCCAGGCAAACTTGTGGACCGACCACTAGTGACCACACAGGTCAAATTTCACCCGTCGAAATAAAGCAGTCAGGATCTCAATCATTAAAAGTTGTCAAGCAACCAGTGAAAAATCTGGATTAAAAAGTACCGTCTCGGTAAGATTTCTCTGCAAATCATGCATGTGGAAATAACCAACCATATCTGTTAATACAAAGAGGGTCATTTAGTCACTCGGGCAATTCATGAGACACTCAACACAAGAATTAAGTAACCCATAACCATCAATATTAGTCAAACATACTAGGAGAAAAATATGAACCTCTCAAAAGAGTTTCTCATATTTTTAATTGTCTGCATACTGCAGTACTTGAATACATACTCATACAGTATCGTTTATAGCAAATAACTGAATTATTTCATTTATTTAGCACAAAGCATGCTGAATAGAAAAAAAGTCACTTTTCTAATCGCATAAAGTGACTGTAAAATTCTTTTTATTTTCACCTGCAGATAATTTCTCGACGACTGTGATCTATCTACACAAAGGCATGACATAAAGCAAGAGGCTTAGGCATCTAAATCAATAAAGAGAAAAGTGATTGCCTAAAACTGTTGAAAGCCAACTTTGAACAGTACCCGCACAGACAAACTCTTTCCAAAAGTCGCACAAACACCTCTGGAAGAGGTACAAAAGAGAGGATATGAGGGTAATTATGAAGGAGAGATAAAACATGAGGGCAATTTTACTGTAAAATAAGCCCGTCTCTGCTCTAACTGCTAGGTGTGTGCGTGTGTGTGTGTGTGTGCGTGTGTGTGTGTGTGTGTGTAAGTGTAAGCCCAAGAGAGAGAAAGTGAGACAGACACAAAGAGAGATCTTGAGGTCTGTTGTGAAGCATAAAGAGGCACCAAATCCAACTGAAGGAACACACAAGCCAACATCAGTTGATAAACCTGTCTTTCTTGAGCCATGATGCACAGTGTGAAAATATATATATACATCATCATCCATCCTAGTCTCATTTCTGTTTCAGCCCAGTAGCTAAATTTTCCTTACAAAAAAAGAAAAGTTAAAAAATAAATGCAGACCTAAACTCAACGTTAAAAGTGGCTCATAAGAGCCAAATAAATGGTCCTGTAAATAACTTATTGACTTCTCAAACGCCTTTGCATTAGTGGTGTGTTCACCAAAAACAACCTCCACTTCTGCTGCACGTCAACGCTACTGTATTAACACAGTGATAGTTTGACTGGATGTGGCTACAAAAAGAACAGTAAGTTGAAGAATAGAAAAATAAGTTGCTGTTGTTTCCTGATGACGTGGTGCTGCACTTGTTTAGTTACAAATTCACAACATTCGTGGGGCGTCCACGAACAAACAACAAAGATAATCATGATAAAATATAAAATACTTAATGGCAAGTGGGATTTTTCAAAATTATTCTGTTTATAATGAATTACTGTGACTTATCTATGGACAGTGCATCTCAAAAGGCAGATACCGCTAGCTCACTTTCTAGGTTTGCTCCAACTCTAAAGCCCTTAAAAAAAGGAGACTATGTAACTTTTTAGTTAATAAATAAAGCTGTATCACTCTTACAAATAAAAAAGTTTTATTCATAAGCAGTAAAACAAACCCTTTACACTCAGTAGACTCTGAAGTTTTGATGCAACTAAATGGCTAATTACTGAGTCTTTTTTGCTGACTTTATGACTTGACTTTACTTGTGCTACCTCTATATAATGTTTTATATTTTACCCCTGAAGCTCCAGAAAGCAGAAATATGGGGGAAAAAAGGGGAGAGACAAAGAAAAACTAATAATTTGAAAATCAGCTTGTCTTCTGTAGCTCTCCCCTTTCTTTCCAAAGCCCCACCAACCAGTTGAAAACAGAAATATGCATGAACTTCATACCCCTGTAGATTCACTTTCTATTCAAACCTCATTTTCCAAGTTGAAAGCCCCTTGCTTAACCCATTGTACACCATGTCTTACAGTCATGTGAAAAAGGAAGTTATCAAAGGACTCTATGCAGTCCTGTAAATAAAATAAGTACACCTTTACTGCTTCCATTGGAATTCAGCAGGCAAGTAGCAGTCAGGTGCTGCTAATCAAATACACTTGGTTAATTGATCAACAGCAAGTGTGACCACCTCTATAAACGCTAAAGTTTTGGCAGTTTACCAATTCTAATTCTGGAGCATTCAGGTGTGTCTCAACACAATGCCACAATCCTCTCAGGAGTGGATGTCCCAGCAAAAAATAAGTAAGCAAATAAATTACCTCAATGTGCAATGCTTAAAGAAATTGCAAAAAAAAAAAACCCAAATAAACAAAAAACCCAGGAGCTATATCTCAGACTCTACAGGCCTCAGTTAGCATGTTAAACATTAAGTTTAATGACAGTACAACCGGGAAAAAAGGCTGAACATATATGGCTTGTTTTGGAAGGGTTGCCAGGAGAAAGCTTCTCCTGTCTAAAAGAACATGGCAGCACAGTTTAAGTTTGCTGTTAAATCTGAACAAACCACAAGACTTCTGGAACAACGTCCTTTGGACATAGAAGACCAAATTAATGTTTGGCCATAATGTACACTGCCACGTTGAATAAAAACCAAACACACCTCATAGATATCGTCAAACACTGTTAGATGGGTGATGATTTTGGCTTGTGGCCACAGGACCTGGGCACCTTGCTGTCATGGAGTCAGATTTGACGCTCTCTCTACAACAATGAAAACCTGGCTGAAGCTGGGTCATGCAGCAGAACAGTGATCCCAAGCACAGCAGGAAATCTGCAACAGATCATATGAAAAAGAATCAAGGTGTTGCAATGGCCCAGCCAACACCCAGACCTCAACTGACTGAAATGCTGTGGTGGGGATTTAAGAGAGCTGTGCATAAATGAAGCTCGCAAACCTCAGTGAACTGAAGCAACGTTGTAAAGAATTCCTCCACAACGATGTGAGGGACTGATACAGAAAATGATCACTGCACGTTACTGCTGGTAATGGTGGCTCTACAAGCTATTGAATCATGGGGTGTACTTAAGTTTTCACAAGATGGCATAGAATCTCTTTTTCACATGATTGTCTTTTCCTGATCCTCTCTTTATGCTATCTTGTTCTTTTCACCTGATCTGGTCAGGTCTTTAAACTAAGTATTTTGCTTTATATTATTTTCAGTTGCAGTTTCTTTGCATTTTTTACTTAAAGCGTTTTTGAATAAGATTGTAGTTTGGGTGAAAATGCCCATCTGTCTGAGCTTGTCTGAAAAGATGTGGTTCGTCAAAGAGTTGCGTCACAGACTACACTTTGCAACGCTTAAAAAAAGAGCCCACAGGAGATGCAGGAGTTCCTTTTCAGATCACTGAAACTATGGGGTTTTTTCTTTTTTAAACAGTGAAAGGTAAAACTTTCCTTCCACCTACTTTAACCTGTGAAAACAATAACTTTTGTCGAGTAAAAGTTACATAGTCTTAGGCTTCAAAAATGACAAGAACAGATCCTTGGTGGTCCCCTATTTACCTCGCTGGCTGGATCTGGGTAATATGTTTGTCACAGAAAGCCATGATGTGGTTGCTCCTTAAATAAATAACGTTTCACCCTCAGTTAGGAAATACTGCATGGGTTCAGCTACAAGTCTTGCAGTAATGAGAGTTTTATGACAGTCAAGTTGAATTCCAGTCATCTATTTTACCAAGACTCCAGCACACAGCCACATGTCAGACAACACATTTATTTGTTTTCATCAAGATTTCTTTTTTATCATCACGAAGGCATATACTATTTTCTCTGTATATTACTTGTTTTATATATATATATATATTTGTATAATATTTATATAGAAACAAAAATAAGCGTACATTTTTGCTGAATAAGATTGAAGAATATCAGCAAAGGGCAATGTAAACCATGGTCCATCTAAAACAGGTGAAAGGTGCGGTAGCTCGCCCTTTCCCAACTCACCCACAGTAACAGATTTGCATAGGCAAAAATGGGATTAGCCCTTAGACAGTGGATTCCTGAATTCTTTATAGAGATGCAAAATCTAGTTCAGCTCAACACAAGTAAAAACAAACACACATACAAACAAAAAAAAAAATCATAATGTTGACTAGGCCAAGCTCTCTTTAACCCCTCTGGTCATATACATAGTCATTTTCTGTGCACATTTTTGTTTACAGTGTTAGGCTTCAAGTAGATCTAAAAACAACTTGTACATTGACAACTAGATGTGAAATAAATTAACCAACATGAGAGGTAGTGAAAAGCCTGCAGAGACGTTTGTTTTCTTTTTTTTATACAAAGAAAAAAAAATAAAACATGTCAGTAAGGCCAAAGCTTCGCAAACCTCCTCCATCCCATCAGGACACTTCAGTTCTAGCTTTCAACCTTTTCTTTTTATTCCCCACAGCCACCCCCTCTCACTCGGAATCCATGGAAATTTAAAGACAAAAATCTAAACTCAGTGATGACACTACATCACTTCACATCATCGTCATTGCTTGTAAAATCCACATTTAAAATGCAGGTATTAAAAATAAACAACCGTGTACTTCTCCCCACTGTGTAAAAGTCACAATAAATTAAGAGGAAAGGACGCAAACGGAAAACCTGAGTTTCCATCGTGTCCGTCCTCCGTGTAAAACACTCCCAGTTTTTTTAAACTCTAGCCTGCCCGTTAGCCCTGGGCAGAGACTCACACCAGCTTTAAACCTGCTGGCTGTTAGCTTCCCACTGTTACGAATATTTAATAAGGTACACACACAATTTATAAATGTAAACTTGTTTTGATTGCACCATGATTTCATTATCTGGTTCTTGGTGAAACATTCTTGAGTTATTTATATAGACTCAGAAAAAAGGAAACATAGCTATATTGTGCAGAAGAGGGGTTTGTCTGCGTGAGAGCTTCATAAGAGTGAGTCAAAAAGCTCCAGGGCTGTCCAAATACAGTACCTGAAATGCTTCTTGACAATGAAAACAGTTCCAAGGAGTAGGAGTGAAAATTGATCCTTCAGTATCAGAATTGGTAAACTGCTCCGTATTACTCTGCTTCCGATCAACTGGGCACATGCATGCACAGCTCTTCATTAAAGCAGCCAAGCAGTATCAGTTCAAGCCCTTATGGATATTAATGTAGTCTGCATGTGAGTACTGTATTGCCAAAGGTTAAATAAGAATATATTTTCAATAAGGAACACTGCAAAACTGTGGGGTGATTATTGGTTTCAACCTGTCTTCCTGACTTAACTGAGGATTTCCAACCAATATTCACAACAGACATCTTTTGTACCAATATGACGGTCTGTCTGTTTCACGTAGTTAGCCTTTTTAACACTGCAAGTTGAAAATAAGTCTGGAGGAAACACCAAAATCCCAGGCTCTTTCAAAGGGCCTGCATTTTTTTAAAACTCAGTTATTTGTTCCTCTAGTTAAACTTGCAGTTGCTATCTAGAAACAGCCAGTTTCTTCAATATTCCAGCAATGGCAATAAAAGCTATTCTGAAAGGTGTTGTGGTTCTATTTATTAGTTAACTTTCACATAATTAGAAACCAGTCTAATGTAAAGAAACAGCCTCAAATCGATAACAATCTATCATCACTAACTACACCCAATTGCACTTCAATTGGCTGCTGGGCATCCTGCACCATCTGCTCTTAAATTTAATCTAGATCGAGCTTGGCACATGAACGTTAGGTACTTAAGGAGCCAGCAACGTGGTTGCCTACATTTATCAGCGAGGAGCGGCACCGTTTTGTTGGCACTACAAACGGACCAAACCGGGAGGTCAGCTATCCATCAAGTGATGAATATACTCAGAGGCTCAGATAATTAAAAAAAACAGCATATACTGCACTCATGCACTTTCTACTGTACATCCACAGGCCAGGAACAAAGTTCATGTTCAAATGTTTACGTCATTTAAAAAAAAACATCGTTTTATATACTAAAAATGTTAATGGGACGTTTGGCAAAACCCCTTAAAAGTTTTCTTTTTTTCTGGTAAATGTGTAACTGTACCATAAACACACGGCCATAACCGTAGCATGCTGTCAAAGTCAGATTAGAAAAACAAACCAGAGTGTGTGAGGGCTGGCAGTGGAGTAGAACAGCATGCTAACTGCTTGCCTACAGCATGCTGAAACCCGGTCAGCTGGTTGAAAAGGCCAGTGCGTAACATGACTCTGCAAGCTTCTTTTTCTAGCCTGTTATGTTAGGCATGTTAATATTATTATACCAACCCTCTTCACCAGCTCTGGCAGGAAAAATGAGTTGTGAACAGGCAGTAGCTAACCGAAGGACTACCACCAAAACTCTACAGCCTGTGACAAGTACCGTCAAACACCTTTCCACAGCATCTTTGACATCATTTTTGGCACCTGGTTCGCGCATCTTCTAATAACAGGCATCCAATATCATGTCATTATCTATACCTAAAGCTAAAGCCTTACAGACAAAGGCTAGGGCTTAATAACCCAATAAACTACATCAGTGCCTGCAACATCTGCTACTGTTCTTAAAGCAGAACCAGCATTCCCTAATGCTCAACTGACTGTAAAACACTAAAAGGTAAGCCCTCTTTTTCTGCTCAAGAATTTCAAAATGTAGATGATTAGTTATTTGGATTCAGTGTGTTAATTTTCCCTAGACTGGACGCCTGTGCTTGTTAGGCTACGATGGTCTGAGTCAGAGGGAAGGAAGGAGGGAGGGTGGGTCAAAAGATGGGAGGTAGGGATCGTTGGACAAACTGTGGTTGCTTTCCAGAAAGACTCCAGCAGCACTTGTGCTGCCTTTTCTTACATGTAAAGGCATTGTGATTTTTCTCAGTGAAGAGATTTTTTTTGTCTAAAGTTCACGAGTAATAATAATAATAGTAAAAATAATGATGATGATGTTAATAACAGATGTAGCTGCTCAACCACAATTCTAGCCCTTACTTCTCCCAGTTACAGAACCCTAAAGAAGGAAAGTGCTTGGATGGACGGATGGGTTGGATGGACAAGTGAATGAATGGGTAGGTGCTGCTGCTGCCGCCGCTGGTCCTGCAGAAGCCTTCAAATCTCCTCAATAAAATACTGCAGTAAGCTTAAAAATTGTCAGAAGTGTACTTTTTCCCTTCACTGAACACAGACAGCCAGACAGAGATACAGACCCCCTCCCCTCCCTCCCCCCGCTCGCCACCTAAAATACCTCTTAATATTCAAAAACAGTTGCAGTCCGCGGCTTATATCATCAAACTACCGTTAGTGAGAGAGAGTTGCATGCAGAGTCAGTGTTTCTACTGGTTAAAAGGGGCAAAAAACTGCCCCAAATCCCACCAACAAATAGGAGTCATGTTTGGACAGTGAATAAATGAAAAGCAAAACAAAATGAAACAACATCTGAGGAATGGGACAGACTTGGAAAAAATAAAAAGCTGTTAAAGAGAATGAATAAAGACTAAGGATATTAAAGTGAGGGTAAAAAGCATGAGGTCTAAAATATTACAGTACAGGAACAGTGGGCTTGTCCTTTTTGTCTCTCTCTCTCTCTCTCTCTGTCCCCCCACCGCCTGAGTCTTTATCCACAGTTAACCAACAGCTGGCCATCAGGCTGGCCGTTTTAACCAATAGCTGATACGTGGGTTGGCCAGTCAACCGTAACAAAATGCACAAATCGCTAGCAAAACAATCACTGGCCAGCATTCGTGGTCTCAAACTGACCAATAACCAACCAGCAAAGGCCGACCTAGCTCCAGTGGAGAACTGGATATAAATTGCTTAAAAAATATAAATAAAAAAAAAAAACCCAGCTATCTCGGATGTCGCTCAGTCTTTTCAGTCAAAAAAGAGGGAGAGATTTTCCAAACCCAACTTCTGGCACCATAGTAGTATTTGAAGTTTAAGTAGTAGTCTTGTTGGCGTTCAATGGCGATGACGGAGGCTGGAGGGGTCTAGGTGTCGAGGCAGGTGCGCCTCCTGCTGGCCAGGAGGTCTCTGTAAACGGAGGAATTGAGGAAACGAGGGAAGGAGTCCCGGTGCATCAGGGTGTAGATCTGGAGTTGGGCCTCCTCATACATCAGGTTGCTGGGCTCCGCCAGGCTCTGGTTTATTCCTTCTCTGACCCTTGAGTCCAGACTCACCTCGGGTAAGGAGAAAAAAGTTAACGTTAAGTGGTGATCTGGTTCTTTACGGAGACATTACAAAGGAAACTTTGCTAAAAATTGATTGAGAAAGCAATGACCTGCTAGATCACTATTTGAGTTCTGAACAAAACTGAAGCTTGATTTATACATTTGCACTGAATCGTACACCTCAACAGAAATGTAACTACAAGATAATACTTATATCGAACCAAAAATGTAACCTATATTTGACTGTTCAAAATACAAACACAACAGCCTGTGTTCTGCTAATGCAGCCAGGGGTTTTCCTGCTTAGAAAAACAAAAATGTTTGTGATCCCCTCATAGGAAAGGAACCATGATTAAAGTAGAGTTTCTTTACTCAAGCATAAAAGATCAGGAAAAGGCATATACGTCTGTTAAGTAAAGTGACACAGACTCATTGGCTTTAATACATGTGGACAAAATCTGGCCCATTTTTAGGCAGGAAAAACCCTGGAAGCCATATCCTGTTTTCTCCTTCTCATTACTTTACTGATAAATGGATAGACTGAAGTGATTCTTACATTGCTCTCCCTTCTATGATGCAGTTATATATGAGTAACATTAACAGTGATTGAACATTTATTGGCTCAGTTGGTAAACAAATAAGTACCAATTTCCCAGTTAGCCACATCAGGGTCATACCTGCTACTCCACGAAAACTGCTTAGAACTGGCTCAAAGAACATGAAAAACCTCCAGATCCCAATCTAACTGACCCTCTGTGGGATGTGCCAGAAAGAGTTTTTTTCCACAGAGGCTCCAGCCCCTTATGCACAGGAGTCAAAGACTCCCCAAAGTTCCTGTCCCAGACACCACAGGACACCCCAAAAGGTGCTGTGTCCATAACCTAGGTAAGAACCATTTTGTTGGCAGAGGAAAGGCCTGTGCAATATTAGTCTAATAACTGTTGCGGTTCTAAATCACAGCAGTGCTTGCCACTTGCATAAAGTATGGTCTAAATCCACAGTAATCGACAGCCATAGACTAAGTTAATGGTTTAACAGAAGAGTACAGACAGCTGGAAATTCTATTTACTTTGCAGGAAATTTGTTTTGAAGCAGTGAATAAATAGAAAATTTATCAGGGTATCAGTGATTACACTTAATCCTGATGGAGGCATGAATTCCTTGGAGATGCCCCCAAAAAGTACAAGTGAAACTAGGAGAAAAGCAGAGCATCACCAGTTTCCTTAGGAGAGATATATTGGAGACAACTACAGTAATCCACCCACGAATCAAACAAATGATATGACCAAAGCGTCAGACTAACTGAGAAATAGCCGCTGCCATGCCCGGAAACCTGAAGCCTCAATTTTAAAATGTTTTGGCTGCACTTCTGTGGTGGCTCACTCACCTCTTTAGGTGACAATATGGACACATAATCTTCATATATGATCCTGGCCTTCTCATCCACCACTGAGGGATTCGTCTCCTTTTTCAACTCTTCACAGGCCAACCAGAAAAGCAGGTTATCCTCGCTGTACTCGGAGCGCAGGAACTCCCTGAAGATCTCCCGGCCCTCCAATGAGCGCAGCATCATCTCAAAGCTCCGCGCCCACGACAGAACCTCCTCTAGGCTAGGATGTCTACAGTTAAACATAAACACTGGAGTTAGATTAACAGAGGCGCACAAATGAGAGGTACGATGGCTGGACTTACTGTTCTTCAGTAGCTTCAATACTGTCCATCTTGGTGCACGTCTGTCGTTCACTCCTCTCCATTCTGTCTTCATTCCTGGGTTAGAGGAAGAAATGATTATGTTTGCAAAAACAAAAACCTCAACATGTCTGACAATTAAAATGGCTATGACCACTTTATGTAGGCTTAAGCCTTCAAGATTACATTCACTGCGATCAATATGTTAGTGTTTTCTCTACTGTCACTGCCATTTCAGAGTATCAAAGGGAAAATAATGAAACAAATTCAGAAATAATTTGCTATTTACATAATTTATGTGCCCTTTCAAAGAGCATGTGAAGCAGACATTACCCGAGTTTACTATAATGCATTAGATTACTGTTACTGCGATAAGAGCTTTCCAACAAGTATTTATTAAAAAAAAAAAAAAAACAATGATGGAAGGAGCTGATGGATCAGAGACACTTTGATTGTCTCCTTGTAAATCATCATTTGCCATCCTTTATGACCATCCAAGAAAAAAAAAAAAAAAATCCTTTAGATTCCATCCAACCAACTTGATTTCTTTTCTCATGAGAACCCTTAAGAGCTAGTCAACAAGATGAGTATCAGAGATAATGGAGTCAAATTGGCTCGGCTACAAAGAGCCACATTTTCAATCCTTTGTCTATTGTTCCAAGGTTACACCAGCTGTCGAATACACCAATGCACACTGTTAAACCTGGGAAATGCTTCATAATGCTCAGCATCAAGAGACAAATAAATGGCAGCCAGGGGCTTATATCAACCATATCTAAACTGACAGCATGCACCAGCGACTGTCAGCAAGCATAGCCGCTTTGGGTTAATAAACACTTGATATATTTCAGTGTTGCAGCATCTTAATGCTGTCTAAACCTTCCTCCCTTCCTGACTTACCTCTCCACATAGGAAATGCTTTTGAAACCATTTCAAGCAAGCTGTGATGCAGGCCATGTGTACTGTATCCCTTAATGTTCAGTGCTGGATTCATGCAGGCCTACATGTAAGTAAATTTGCACTGTGCTACTGCCCAGTGTAGAAGAGTGTAGATAAGGGAGATATGGGGTATAAATTTAGGACCTGGACTTAGTAACAACAGATAAAAAAAAAATGACCCCGCAATTCTAACACTGGTCAGGACTCAGCAACATATTTAAAAGACCTTTTATGTGCCAACTGAAATTTTAGCTTACCATTACCACAATTTCATTGCTCATCACCCTGTTGGCGTCTCAAATGCTAACACTTCCTCTGAAGAAAAAAATAATAATCTTAAAAGACCTTAAAAATCTCTTTTTAAAAAATAATTTCCACTTTTTCATGCTTGCACTTTAAAGCATTAGGGTTACCAATCATGACTCAATGTAAAAAGTTACAGACATTCTTTGATTTAATGATTTTACATATGAAGATCAGGCTACTTGTAATGAGACCTAATTCTGTGAATGTTCCCTTACCTTGAATGGTTATTTTTTAATGCTATATTTACAAGTATTACAAGGCTTGTATAGCTACATCCATACGTTTTTGAATTTTGAAAAAGTATTCATAACTTTGCCTCTTAAAATCCAATGTGGTTATGTACAATCAAACAAGCTGTGATTGAAGTGCAGACATTCAGCTTTCCTGCTGAAGCTTGACGCTTTATTTAACGGGTTTGACAAAAGAACTGCATTACCTGTTCAGGAATTACTGTACAGCCATTTTTAAATATAGACAACCCAATTTTCAGAGGCTCAAAAGTAATTGGACAAACTAAAATAATTTTTAAATATAAAGACTACTTTTAAAACTTGAAAGAAAACACTGCAGTCAGTGACTGCCTGAAGTCTAAGACCACTGGACATGACCAAATGCTATTTTTCCTCCTTTGAGATGCTCTGTCAGGCCTTTACTTTAGCTGCCTTCAGTTGCTGCTTGCTTGTGGGCCTCTCTGCCTTCCCTTTTGTCTTCAGTAACTGAAAAGCTGCTCTGTTGGGTTGAGATAAGGTGACTGACTTAGCCACTGAAGAATATCCCATTTTTTCGCCTTGAGAAACTCTTGGGTTGTTTTTGCAGTACTGTATGCTTCAAGTCATTATCCAGCTGCATTGTGAATCACCGTCCAATCAGTTTTGCAGCATTTGGCTGAATCTGAGCAGAGAGTATAGAACTGTACACACCAGAATTCATCCTGCTACTTCTATCAGCAGTCACATCAACACTAGTGACTTGGTTCCATTGCCAGCCATTCCCATGCTGTTTCATTGCCTCCAGTAGGTTTGACAGATGACATGGTATACTTTGGATCATGAGCTGTTCCTTTCCTTCTCCATAATTTTCTCTTCTCATCACTCTGGCACAAGTTCATCTTGGTTTCATTCGTCCAAAGATTTTTTTTCCGGCTCTTTTAGGTGCGTCTTGATTGTAGACTTTGACAATATCCCCTCAAGAGTGTTCTTGACTTGGCTAAATGTCATGAAGGGGTATTTCTTAACCAAATAAAAAAAAAATTCTGTAATCATCCACTTTAAATGACTACAGCTTTCTTCCATTCCTTTTGGAGTTGCTGAGCTGGCCAACACATCACTTCTTTTTGAAAATGTTCCAGATCATTGATTTGGACACTCCTAAAGTTTTTGCTTCCTCTTTGATATGTTTATTTTATTTTTCAAACCAAATGATGACCTCATTCATTTGCATCAACATCTCTCTGGGCTTTATATTAAGAGTTCCAGTTAAGAGTGAAGTGAATAAGTGTTTCACTGGAAGTACCAAAGCCCTTCCAGTGAAGCACTAGCTTACTTCACAGCTTCTGAGGTGGGGCATGCCATGAAAAGTTTGAGTAGCACTGCCTTAATGGATTATTCGATCAATAAAAAAAAAAAAATCTAATGAAAGTCATTTTTTTAAGCAAAGACACAAATATTATCTGGTTAGAGGAGTTAGAATTTCCTGAAGACATCACCTTGAGCTTTAGGAAACTGTGACAGTTAATTTTTTCTATAACCAACTAAACAGTAAAGAAAAAAGAAAATGAGTATGAATGACACAAGCAACTGCTAGCTCTGTTTTACTCAGTTCATCTTTTTTTCCCTTTTCCTTTGTTTGTTATTGTACTAGGTTAAAACAATAAGGCTTCAGTTAAGGTCTTTATGCAAACACTCACGGTAGCCTCTGTGTCTATCGTAACTCAGTCACACTTGCTGAGTCCACAATGCAACACACACACTGAGCTGTCTATTTTTGTCCCACCATGGATGATCTTTCCTTCCTCTTGCTGTCTCTCGTCAAAGTCCCCATTGTGCAGCAGTAATAGGCTAAGCTAGCCACAGCCCCCTGGCGCCCTCACAATACTGCTAAATATACAAAGTGTTCCTCACAGCTGTTTTGCATGTGATGTGTGGATGGAAATAGAAGGCAACCCCATCAGAATAGGGCCTTGTGTAAGGCTGGCTGAGGAGGGGTTAAAGGGCAAGAGGTTGCTAGTGCAAAATGTTAATACTGTCATACACACTCAACCACAAAAACGACGTAACAGGCAGACGAAATTTTAACAAACTCACACATATCTTTGCTTCTTGACTTGGCAAGCTAGCAAAAAAAATTTGAAAAAATGTGACACTGAGAGCAATCAGTGCTTTACAAGCAGCTCACACACAACTCTAAGCTGTGTCACATAAGCGGGGCAAATTATCCCTCCCAGGCTTAACACTAAAATAAATAAACATATAGGGTACTGAGGACAAATTTCCAGGCTCTTTCTAGAGATCTGACACCGGCATCTGACTGAGAAACACACAGCAGAGTCACAGTCCTCTACAGGCTGCCAACACTTCAGATGAAGTGGTGTGAAAAAAGCAGCACATTCACCATTCACTGCCTGAAAACAATGTTTCATTCACTCCCCTCTCCCACCAAGACTAGAGCCACAGTAAGGCAGCTGTAGGAGCAGCATACCAGCACCTTCCTTTGGTGCCTTGCTCATAGGCAACATGGTTCACCAGGTTTATTACCTACAGTGCAATCTGTACGTGACAGAACACTGACAGACTTTTTGATGTAACTCCAGTGTTGAGTACCCAAAGGTAAACAGGTAGTATTTACACAAAACTTCATAGAAAGAGGTGACAAATCTTAATTTTGAAAATTTGTTATGGTCATGTCAACAAACACGCTAGTGTTTCAGCCTTGTGGCCTTCATCTGGGCATGAAACAAAAAGGAGGTCGTATCATTTATAAACAGCAGTATGGCAGATGATTGACACAGATCATCCATGTATACTATATACACTTGGAGTCCAAATGATGTATGTTTAATTTAAATTTCTCAATATCACTATTCATTTCTTCTGCTTATCCAATTCAGGGATGTGGGGGGCACCAGAGCTTATCCCAGCTGTCACAGTGCGAAGGGTGTGGCACACCATGAACAGGTCGCCAGTCTGTCACAGAGCCAACACAGAGAGACAGAAAACCATTCACACTCACGTTTGTACCTATGGTCAATTTAGAATTGCCAATTAACCTTCTTGCATGTCTTTGGACTGCGGGAGTAAGCTGGAACACCTGTTGAGAGAACCTACAAAAGCACGGAAAGAACAAGCAAACTCCACACAGAGGGGCCTCAGCTGGCCAGCTGCTGGATTTGAACCTTGACCCTCTTGCTGTGAGGCAACAGTGCTAACCACTGCACCACTGCTCCAGCATATGTCCCTGGTTGTGGCATGTTGAGAGGAAGAGGTAATTTACAATATAAATGTGAATCTATTCAGATATAAGATCAAGTTGTGGAATGTGGTTTGTGGATGACATGTTTTATACACATGTAAGTTCAAGTAGGTCTTTTTTAAAACTTACAGTGGAATGTGTCTTAAATATTATTCACGTTTTTTGGATCTAACCATCTCTAAACACCATGACAGAGGTATTAATACCTCAATCTACAGGAAACCCATGGAATGCAATGCTCTCCTTTACTCCAACAGCAACCACTCAAGACATTTGAAACAAAACATACAGTGGGTACGGAAAGTATTCAGACCCCTTTAAATTTTTCACTCTTTGTGTCATTGCAGCCATTTGCCAAAATCAAAAAAGTTCATTTCATTTCTCATTAATGTACACTCAGCACCCCATCTTGACAGAAAAAAACAGAAATGTAGAAATTTTTGCAAATTTATTAAACAAGAAAAACTGAAATATCACATGGTCATAAGTATTCAGACCCTTTGCAGTGAGACTCATATTTAACTCACATGCTGTCCATTTCTTCTGATCCTCCTTGAGATGGTTCTGCTCCTTCATTGGAGTCCAGCTGTGTTTAATTAAACTGATTGGACTTAATTAGGAAAGGCACACACCTGTCTATATAAGACCTTACAGCTCACAGTGCATGTC
>VUQH01047534.1:12583-35377 GCA_015106775.1 Etroplus canarensis
TTCCTTTTAACACTGTTTTATCTTTACTGTACAGTGTGAAGCGCCTCGAGGCGACTTTTGTTGTGAATTGGCGCTATATAAATAAAATTGAATTGAATTGAATTGAATCATGCCATTTTGACCGGCTATTATCGGCAATACCAGGACTATGCTGAGAATGCAGCGGGAATTGCGCGTGATAAACGGCAGTTCACCGCCAATAAAACGTCTTTCATCATCATGGTATTGAATTGGCAGCAATGCTGAAACGTCATGGTTCAGCTTTTGCTTTGCTAACGAGTATGGATCCACACCTATCACTCTGATTTTCTCATCATATCTCTTTCTATCCTCCATACTTCATGATTCTGCAAAGTCTTTCTCCTTTTGCCTTTTCATGATTTTGATCATTTGATCAGTTGAATCTGACATCAAAACAGTTTAAAATTCATGGGGGAAATTGATAAACAGCAGTATGTGTAAACAAGTACAGCTTGCCAGCTAAGATAGCGTCGCTAAGGAGGTCACGTGACCAAAAAACATGTGTGGGAACTATGTATACTGATGACTGCAAGACCAGTTGTCAGAGTTTGATGTGCAGACCCAAAAGTGGACAAAAACAGAAGGGTTAGTCTTAGCAGTTTTAATGAAACAGCAAGATGTAAATGTATGAGTTCTTAGCAAAAGAACGTGCAGGTGAGGTCAGGGTTCGGCACTGTGAGTCTCTGAGTCCTGTGGTAAGGGAGAAAGGAGGTCCCGAAATCCGGGGAGCAGTCCAACAAAGGCAGATTTAAGTCCTTGGTCCCAAAGAATCAGTATGTAGTATGCAAGGTCCTTGAGTTCAGAGAGTGAGAGTGGGTCAGGAAGAACATTTAACAAGTCCAGGTTGAGCACTTGAGGTCCTGAGCACAGCAGCAGAGAAGAGGTGTTAGACAATCCACAAATTTTAACAAACATGAACAGTAGATGTGGCCTGGCTTACTACACTGATTAGTAGCTGCGTTCTGATGGAGTCTGGAGAGAACTGCAGAGCTTAAGTACTGCGGTTGATGAGCAACGGGAAGCAGGTGTGCAACCTCCACTCTCCTCAGCCACACCCACACCTGAAGACTGAAACGTATGATTAACCCACACCCAAGAGAAAGAGAGAGAAAGGGGCAACACAGAGAGATTGGATGGATCGGATTGCTTTGTTGTCATTTCAGCTACATATAAATACACAGTGAAATGAAACAACGTTCCCCCAGGACCCGGTGCCCCATACAAGGGTAGTGCCGGCTGGCCAGGGCCCGCCTCCGGCCCAGCATAACACCCCGCCCACGATGTCCTCTTCCCACCGGCATCAGGCGATGCCAAGGACTGAAGGCCCTGGTCCACACAACAAGCTGAGATCGGGGCCCCCAGAAACAACCCAGCCGCAGCATCAGCCCTGCGACCATATTCCCCCCGGAACCCAAAAGCTTTGGTTTCCAGGACGCTGCCCGGCAGTTCATGAAAAACAACACCGCCGGATCGCCAGTTAGGACTGCATGTGGACGGATCTACAGAGGCTACAACGGCGTCTGGTCGTCCTCGAACCTCCGACTTTCGAACACGAACTCCACCGTCCCGGTGTCCACACACCCAAATACCGGGTCAAAACCGGGTCAAAACATGGTCAATCACAGGGGTACAATCACCACCTTGGTTCCAGAGTGGCCGCGTGCTACCGTCGCGCCGCCATCTTGGCCCATATTAAGATAAAGAGAGAAGGACGACAGCAGTAAAACGTTCTTGTGACATCGTTGACCTCTAGCAGGGTTTGATGAGCTTCAGCTCTGAGAAGCTCCTCTCTGCCTCAGCTGCAGCAGTGTGAGTGCAATTCAGAGAGCGGTCCACAAATGTGTGTGTATTTCTGAGAGCTCCCTTTCATGAATAAAATTCAGCATCTCAAGCAGAGAGATACCGCTGATATCTACAGGAGTCACAACTTACGGTGGCCCACCCAGTGGGGTACGCGCAGGAAATGTAATTAATTTCCACAAACTCAAGTTGTAAAATGAGACGACAGTTTTGGGGGTATTCCAATTTTTAATTGTCCTACCTGTACTGAAGCAACTGTACGCTACATGGACAAAAGTATTGGACCACACCACTTAAATCACTGAATTCAGGTCTTTCATTCAGTCCCATTGCCACACGTGTGTATATATATATATATATATACGCAAGCACTTGCCTTTACAAATATTTCTTCCAAAGAGCTAACAGACTCCGAGCGTGGCACATTTAATAAAATCCTACCGTTACAAGTCAGTTCATGAAATTTCTTCCCTCCAAGACATTCCACAATCAAGACATGTTTCAAAGTGGAAGCAATTATAAACCACAGCAACCCAGGCATGAAGTGAGAAACTATATAAAATTACAGAGTGCAGTTGCCAAATGCTAAAGTCACCAACATGCTACTGACTCGAGAACCACAGAGTTCCAAGCCTCCTTAACATCAGCACAAAAACTATGTACCAGGAGCTTCATGTTAAAGGGTTTCCATGGCTGCAGCATGCAAGCCTTACACCACGTTCCCCACCGCAGGCAAATCCACATTTTTTTTTTCATACTGTATGTGACCCAGATCTGATTCGTCCAGGACAGTCTGAACAGCACAGATCTGATTTTTTTTAATCGGATTCAGGCCACTTCTAAATCAGACATTTTTCAAAGCGACCTCAGTCTGAGCAGTCATGCCGCACGCCATTGACGTGGGACAGACGTCATAATACTGCGCCGGGGGAGGCGAGACGGGGCGAGATCAAATGTCAGTGTACAAAACAAGCATGGCAGACAGCGTTGGTGGAGCGAGTCCGTGGAAAGAGTGAAGTTTTACTCACACACTGACATGTGTAGCATCCATATTTACTTGTGTAAACACAGCGTGCTGCCTGTGATGTCACGCTTCCTTCTGCGCATGTGCGTCACTTCAGGGCCGGAGACTGTTCACCCTGGACTCTGATGGCGGTCGCATTTAAATTATAATGTGAACGACCACGCAAAAACGTTGAATCTCAGCCAAAAAATTGGAATTGCCTGCAGCGGGAACGTAGTGTTATGTTACTAAGCACATTGCCAACCACCAGATGGACTGGTGTAAAGCACGCCAAAACTGGACTCTGGAACAGTGGAAATGTATTCTGTGGACTGACAAAGCTTTCTTCTCTATCTGATGGTCTGATGGACGAGTCTGTGTTTGAAAAATGCCAAGAGAACATAACCTGTCTGGCTGCATTGTACCAACTGTGCAGTTTGCAGGATGAAGGATAAGGCTACAGTTTTGTTTTCTATTTTCTGGGGTTGGCCTGGGTCCTATAGTTCCAGTCAAGGAAAATCTTAATTCTTCAACTTACCAAGACACTTTCAGATAATTCTATGCTCCTAACTCTGTGGGAACAGCTTGGGAGATGGTCCTTTTCTATTCTAGTATCTAGGTCTACAGAGGCATGGTTGGATGAGTCTGCTGTGGACGAATTTGATTGGTCCACGTGGAGCCCTGACCTCAACCCCACCCAACACCACTGGGATAAACTACAAAAAAGAGATTGTGGGCCAGGTCTTCTCATCCAGCATCAGTGTCTGAGCTCACGAATGCTCTTCTGGATCAATGGGCAAAAAAATTCTCACAGCCACACTCCGACATCTTGTAGAAAGCCTTCCCAGAAGAGTGGAAGCTGCTGTAGATGCAAAGGGGGACCAACTCCATATTGGGTACCACAAAAGCTCATGCAGGTGTAATGCATAGGTGGCCCAATACATTTGTCCATATCCTTTGTCCTCTGAGTTCATCGCTGATGAATAAATGTTATGAAAACATTCCCTGTCTTATTGTTCCTTTGGATGGATTCAGGCGAGTAGAGGATATTTATCTTCAACACATCCTGGGCTATTTTTACATGACTTTTTACACTTGTTATCCCCTTCTAAACTTGTTGTCCAAAGCCCCGAGAAACAAACAAAAATATGAAGTGTTTTTCCCATTGTTCACGACTGCAGAGACCCTAGAGAGTTAAAGCTTTTGAGGAGTGCTATTCCATGCTGTTCCACTGATCAAGTCATTCTTGGTTGTAACATGGCAAGAAATAAAGCAATATGCCAGGAAAAAATAGATACTGCTGGTGTATTCATATATATTTTGGTGGTTGTAATAAAAATGGGTAATTAAAAAAAACATTTACATATGCCAGATCTCATTACAATTTAGTAAGTGCAGCCATAACTGTGTTTAATAACAAGAGAACTCCACGGTGTACCTTTTAATCGAATTATCACAAACCAGTTAACATGCAGCGAGACAGCTCAGTAGCGTTTCACTGCAGGGTGTGTTTGGGGGTAAAATGGCTTCAAAATGGGGCACACGGGACGTTTTCGCCCCAGCCATTTGGAAGGTTAACCCGATCCTGGAATATGACTCTGAGATGGATAGCCTAGAGATTTCTAAATAAATAGGATTCTAATGTTGACTCTGCTATGTGACTACGCACCTTAATGCTACACAAACATCACCCCTCCAGCAGCAACTGCCAGAGAGCCGAGGCAATGAACTCTCCTCCTGAGGGACATTACTATTGATAACCGAGTTACGAATCATTTAATACCATTAGAGCTCTTCTACCCCCGTGCCTCACATGGAAATATCATTCCTATCCCGAATCCCCACGCTGTGAGATTATCAAGGGTGATGATGCAGTGGAATGGCGGAAGATTTGTCAAGTTAATAAAATGAGCTCTGGGGAGAGCTATTTCATGGCATCACTGAAGTATGTTTAAAGTAAGTGAGAAGTGATGATGGGTATGGCAGTTGTGCACAGAACCCACTGCAGAGAAGCTAAATCAAACCCCCTCTCACTGTTTTTGACTGATATTGGTCACAGACTATGCTTTTGCTCAAGTAATGACTGTGTGGCTACTTTTTGGTGAATAGGATTGTGGATTTGCACTTCTGAGTGCAGAGTTATCTCTTTGTGGCTGTGCCTAAATTATTAATTTTTTCTGCAATTTGCAGCTAATTAAAGAAAAGGAAACTAGAGCCATATAACAGAATACTGTCTGCATTACTTCAGCTCACATGTACCGCCCTGCTTTAAAAAAGGAATCCCAAAGCAGTAAGGATAAAATATAGATGGGTTTGGCTCTTCTTTGCAGCTTAGTTTTCTTTTTCATTGTTTGATTGAACAATGAAAAAACAAACATTCCTGTACTATTGACTCTTTATTTTGTGCATCTTCAGTATGAAGAACTGAAGTCAAATCCCCTCATGTCTGTATCATTGCCTCTGTCTTCTATAATTGTTGGATCCAGTCAGTTCTCGTTTGGCAGAATACCCAGACTGACTCTGACATTAACATATGTATTATCAGATCTGTTCTGCTCACTGTTGGAAATATGTACAGTAAACATCAAACTGACCTGTTAGTTAAATTGCAAGCATTTTAGCTGTGGTTTATTTTTATCATTAATTGCACTTGTTTGGGAGTGTGGGGTATCTGGCCCATAGTCATGCACCATTCGGCTCCTCTACGACCACGATGAGACCTTGGTTCACGCTGATGGCAATAAATCAGACTTACTCCCGCTGGGTGTGGTACTTCGCCGGAGATCCCCTTTGTAACAGTTTTTATGGACAGAATTCTCAGGAGTAGCCAAGTGGTGGAACGTAGACTCCAGCTCACGCTGGGGCAGTTTACAGCCAGCAGTGAAGAGGGAGGAATGAGCATCTCCAAGCCCGTGGCTCTCAGAAAGGGGTGGACGGCCCACTCCAGGTCAGGGACAAGTGGCAGAGTGTCTTGGGTATCTCGGGGTCTTGTTCACCAGTGAGGGGAGAGTGGAGTGGGAGAGTGACATACAGATTGGTGTGAAGTCTGCAGTGATGCAGACAGCGTGAAAGCAAAGCTATTTACTTACTAGTTGATCTACATTCTTACCCTAGTGACTGAAAGAATGAGTTAGCAGATACAAGCAGGAGAAATGAGCTTCCTCTGAAGGGTTCCTGGTCCCTGCTTTACTGATAGGATGAGCTCAGTCATTTGGAAGGGGCTCAGAGAAGACCCTTTTCTCCTCCACACCAAAAGGAGCCACTTGAGGTGGCTCGGACATCTGACCAGGGTGCCTCCTAGCCTAGGTGCCTCCTGGGCGAGGTGTTTTTGGGCACACCCTACCGAGAGGATACCCCAGAGCACGCCCAGGGGACAATGTAAAGCTCACTTCTCTCAGCAAGCTTGGGAACAGGAGGTTGGAGGTGGTCAGGGAGAGGGAGGTTTGGGTGTTTTTGCTTAGATTGCTGCCCCTGCAACCCAGACCTGGATATAAAAAAACCAAACATGAATGATGGACAGAGTCTTTTCAAAACCCAATGACGAATAGCAAACTCAGCCAAACAAAACTCTACAGGTGCTTGACGTCTTGATTCCAAACTACAAAAAAATTTAAACAGCTTTAGTTTAGATTGCAAGCTTGTAAGTACATCTGGGTTACACCTTTTCCTTTGCTTTTTCATTTTTTCCAACATTCATCTAACGTAAGATTAGTCCTGATGAAAATATGCACATGATTACAGGGCAAACCTCTTTTCTTTCTGCCTTTTTCCAACAAAATGTCTATGCAATTCCGTTTCTTCATTCTAATAATTTTAGGATGCTACCTTGATAGCTGCATTCAAATAAGACTACCTTTCAGCTTGGCAAGCACTCAAAAAGTATCAGCAAGACAAGCCTTTGTAACAACACAGCACAAAGCCAGGCACAGGGCACGTACCCCTCACTGTGCTTTTTGATACACTTTTGAACTGTGTTGTAAAAAATACTCTAGCACAGTGTAGATCAGAAAGGAAAGCTGTGCTTTCACAAAGCTAAGGTTAAGGGTGGATTCCCACTGGGGCTCCATATGCTGATATGATATGCAAGCTCATGGTGGTATCAGGCACTTTGAATGAAAGCCCATATCAAATGGCATAAGCTAGAGAAAGGCTGGGCTCTAAAACATATTAGGACTGTTAATGCAGCCTTTTGGCTACATAATATATGATCTTTCTCCGTGTCATCCATCCATCCATCGTCTACTGCTTATCCGGGTCCGGGTCATGGGAGCAGCAGTCTAAGCAGACACGCCCACACCTCCCTCTCCCCAGCCACCCCCTTCAGCTCTTCCAGGGGAACACCAAGGCATTTCCAATCTGGCTGAGAGATAAAATCTCTCCAGCTCGTCCCAGGTCTGCACTGGGGTTTCCTCCCAATGGGACATGACTTAAACACCTCGCCAAGGAGGCACTCGCAAGGCTTCCTAGCCAGATGTCCAGGTTAATAAATTGCCACATTATCATAGTGAAGGTATTCCTGTTCCACAGCCAGTGGAGCTGTGTTGCTAGGGGCAATTTGCCCCCTGGTAGGGTCTGCCAAGGGAAATTGATCCTGGGTGAGGGGCCACATTAAGAGCAATCCAGAAAACTGAGCAGAGGTACAACAAGGAACCAGTTTACCCTGCCTGGGACAGGCCCCCAGAGTGCCTGTTGGTGGGCTTTACCCATGGGGCCTGATCGGGCACAGCCTGATGCAGCAACGTGAGTCCAACCTTCTGTGGGCCCGACACCCAAAGAAAGGTAGTAGGGATATGGTACGACATGAATTCAGCAGCGGATCCTCGGGCACCAAAACTGGGTACAGGAAGGTGGTGGGGAGTTTCAGGGCTGTTGAGCATCACGGGTAAACATTACATCACGGTTGTCAGTCTGTCTTCTTCTTTTGCTGCTCCCTTTTGAGTCGCCACAGTGGATCATCTGCCTCCATCTCACCCTATCCCATGCATCAGTCTCTCTACATCTATGTAAATACTTCTTTTGAAACACTGTGCACCAATGGCTGAGAATCATACAGGAAAAATTGTAGGGTACTAATTTCTCCCATGTCTATATCCTCAGTGAAGCGGAATGCCAAACACCCACAGGACATGTTGCTTTTTAAATAATAGACATGCCCTTTTAGTCCAAAGACATGCCCCATTGTTTATGCATAGTGTTCCTTCATGCAGAACACGTGCGCTACATCAGCTGATCAAAAACCAACATCTATCACATTTTACAAACAAAACCATCAGCTGCATATTTATTCCTGCAGTTTCTATCTGCAGCTCACTGGTGCTTTTCTTCCTTTTTTCTCCCCACAAACCCACAGAGGTATATTTCCTTTGGGCTTGTCTCTTGAAATTATGCATATCCCATATGTCACTGATATGTACTTTGGTTTCTGATTTGCACCCCGGGGGGGCTGATTGCATTTCCACCCCGGATCTCCACTTTAGATTCAGTAGGCGAGCCTGTGCTACCAATTACATTAGTACAACCATCTGTACAGTAATGGCTGATGATAATGTCCGCGGCTGTGTTAATATGGTTATACACTCAGCTTTAATTAACACTGATAAGTTCAGTTCATTCTCTGGGAGTTGTCAAAAGGTATAAAAAGGAAAAAGATTGTCTATCTGATGTTGCAGTGAGGTGTATGCCTAGTCTAAGAAAAGGGTTTGTTGCCAGCTGCTAATACCACCGTGTTTGTTGGCATAGTAATAATAATTTGATTGTATTTGATCATAAACCCTGCTCTACTGACCAAAAACAGAATGTGACTAAGTGATTGAATCAAATGCAAACCGAAGCATTCAAAGTTATTACATTCATCCTCTGAGAGTAACGAGTGTTTTTATCCCATCCCTTTTTAGCTCATCAAGCTGAAGGACCGATGGGCTTATGCCGTGGCAAGGGGTCTGTCATCTGTTCATCTCAGTTTCACAAGACCCATCATTCCTCCTAGAGTATTGGTCATAAGACAGTGATCACCTAATGGATGCTCATTTCCATTTTCGCCGGAATCACTACTCCTCCTAGAGTATCAGTCAAATCTTAGTGAAAGTCCCTCCAGCCATCCATTTTTTCCAGTTATCCAATTCAGGGTTAGTCTTCAAAGGGGAGCTCTGGAGCCTATCCCAGCTGTCACAGGGCGAAAGACGGGACACACCCTGGACAGGTCACCGGTCCGCCACAGAACCAACACAGAGAGACGGACAACCATTCACACTCATGGTCAGTTTAAAAATCGCCAATCAGCGTAGCCCCTTTGCATGTCTTTGGACTGTGGGAGGAAGCTGGAGGACCTGGAGGGAACCTGGGGAGAACATGCAAACTCCACACAGAAGGGCCTAAGAGGACAGGCTGCTGGATTCAAACCTGGACCTTCTTGCTGTGAGCACCATGCTGCCTTAGTGAAAATTACACACAACAATCACATGTGTCTTCACCCAAAATTTGCTCAGGGTCAATGCCATTGACAGATTTTCACTTTTAAAGACAGTTTTCCTTTTCACAAGGATTGGTAATCCTAAGCACATTGATCTGGACTGTATTCTTCATAAATGAGTGTTTGCATGTGGCCCTCTGCCATATACAGTAGATTTATTTATGACATGATATCTTGAACTGGGTTTGGGCCACTCAAGAACTATGGCTGCTGTTCTGGATATGACTTTGTGGTCTCTAAATGAATCTGAAGGACTCCAGGAAGCCAAATGAGAAAACTCAAAAAGGGCTTTATTCAGCCAAAAATGTTCAAAAACAAAGTCCATAAGCTTAAATTCCAGGCATGGAAACACAAGGAGCAGGAACAAACACACACTGGCAACGTGACCCAGAACAAAAGAAGGCAGGGGTATAAATACACCTACACTACATTCCCACTGCGGGCAATTCTGATTTTTTGCTGAAATCTGTATTTTTTTTTTTTTTTTTTTGCGTGGTCTTTCATTTTATAATTTAAAAATGACCGCCATCAGACCCCAGCATGAACAGTCTCCAGCCCTGAAGTGACGTGTTTAGACAAGTAAATATGTCAGCGTGTGAGGAAAACGTCACTTTCTTTCCACTGACTAGCTCCATCAACGCTGTCTGCCATGTTTGTTTGGTCCACTGTTGACGTTTGATCTCGCCACGTCTCCGACACAGAGTTATGACATCTGTCCCACGTCAATGACGTAAAAGTCAGATGAAATGTGACATAATCATTCAGACTGAGGGCACTTTCAAAAATATCCGCTTTAAGACCACATATAGAAGTGGCCTGAATCCGACTGGAAAAGATCTGTGATGTTCAGACTGTCGTAGACAAATCAGGTCTGGGTCACATATGGGCAAAAAAATCTGATTTGGGCCACTGTTCCCTGCAGTGTGAAAGTAGTGAGAGACTAACAAGCACACAAGAAACAGGAAGGAGAGGAGCTCAGGTGGCAAGAACCATGGGCAGGAAGTAAAACTGAACATAATACATGGGCTCAGACTGGTTACAAAATAAAACAGGAAAGAGAAAACATCACTGGGAAAATGACACAAGATAAAACTAGGAAGACGGTGGGGACCATCTAAAGAACCGGGACAACAAACACAGGAAGGCTCATTAGAGTAAAAATAACCAACGGATCCAAAATCAGAACATCAACACTAAGAAGTACAAAGCCCTAAAAGAACGCAGAAACTCAAAAGCATAAAAGAATTTAAACATTCAAAACCAATCTACCAAAAAACAAGACCATGACAGAACTGTGATGAGTCATGAGCCCGATGAGTTACTACATCACTGACGTTCTGGTTCTCACCTATCTGGAGCTGATGACAACAGCTTGTAAGTCCAGATGTCTGAATCCCAAGAAATATGGTGAATTAAGAACAGAAGTATTGAGATTTGGTTACAATTTCCCCATGAGAGGACCAATAAAGTATCTATCTATCTATCTATCTATCTATCAATTTTGGGCCAAGATGGTGGGGCAACGGAAGCACGCAGCCACTCCAGAACCAAGGTGGTGCTTGTACCCCTGTGATTGTCCCTGTTTTGACCCAGTTTTGACCCGGTGTTCGGGTGTGTGGACATTGGGACAGTGGAGTTCGTTTTTGAAAGTCGGAGGTCCGAGGACGACCAGACGCTGTTGTAGCCCAGTAGCTCCGTCCACAGACGGTGCTGACCGGCTTGCTGTGTGGACCGGGCCTTCAGTCCTCGGCGTCGCCTGATGCCAGTGGCCAGGGAAGAGGACATCGCGGGCGGGGTGTTGTGCTGGGCCAGAGGCGGGCCCTGGCCGGCTGGTACTAACCTTGTATGGGGCACCGGGTCCTGGGGGAACGCTGTTTCGTTTCACTGTGTGTTTATATGTAGTTGAAATGACAATAAAGCAATGCAATCCTATCTATCTATCTATCTATCTATCTATCTATCTATCTATCTATCTATCTCCCTCCCTCCTTGAATGGGGAAACAGTCAGGTGATTACTGCGTCCATCGAATAACCCTGTGGGAATCATAACTTGTGGGGGCAAAAAACTAAAAGTGCATTTAAATGATCAGAATCAGAACACTTTTTTAATCCGAGGGGGAAGTTCTTTAGGCTCCTTGTTACTACCCGCCTGTCTCAAAAAACACATAATATCTTCAAATTTATTTAGCTGAATCTACAAAAAATACCAACGATAACACGGTTTGACAGAGCTATTAGCTAAAAACTTAGCATATCTCAATGTGGTGTGCCGTAAAAAAATTGAGAAAAGTGGAAAAGTGGAGGACAAAAGAAGAAGTGACAAGCCTAAAAAAAAACGATCTACAGCAGATCAACAGTATCTGAAAGTCATGCTCTTAAAAAACTAAGAAAAGAACCCAACATAGACCTGACACAGGACCTGAGAGATGCATCTTCATCACCTTCAGTTTATGTGTTTGCTCTTAACCAAACCCTCGTCAGAAACGGTTTCATTAAGGAAGAGAAGCATGAAGAAAATGATGAGGTACGTCACATTACACAAGAACTGGACTGAAAATCACTGGCAACAGGTCTGATGGAGCGAGGAATCCAAATTCCTCAAGAACCGGACCTCAGCATTCTCAGAGCAGTGTGGGATCATGTTGACAGAGAACAGAACAAAAGGCAGCCAACATCCAAAGAAGAGCTTTGGAATGTCCTTCAAGAAGCCTGGAGAACTATTCCTGAAGACGACATAAAGGCAGAAAGCTTGGCTCAGAGAGTTCAGGTTTGAAGAATAGCTGTTCATACCAAAGAACTTTTATTTAATAATTATTCATAAACAATAAATATTTACATGTATTTTCCATTTCCCACACAAAATATAATTAAATAAGTGTTGGCTCAAGACTTTTGTCTGGCACTGTATTTCATGCAGAACCACAAATATGAACATTTGGTGAAGCTATAGAAAAAAAGCCAGGGCTCACCAAACAGAGGATTAATTTTTTAATCCATGAATATCTACACATTTGGTGGTTCATTTGATCACGGTATTTCAGTGTGGCAGACTGGCCTATATTGTCATTCCTTCAGCCATTATGGTATTAGATACTGGCGTGGCCAAAAATAAAGAAAGAAATATGAAATAAAAATCCATACAAATCAACTCCTGGAATGCATTGATCAGCCTGAGTTGAAGAGTATAAGGATGAAAAATATATTGAGGGGGTTTTGGTTCAGTGTCCTGGAGCACTGCAAGCAGCTCGAGCAAAAATCAAATCTGCACTTTATCGAAAACATCTCTTTTATTAAAACCTCCCCAGAACTGCACTGAAGTGCGGTTGTGGTTACTGGATTGTGCAACAGTTTATAGAAGCAATTAACAATTTAGTCTGTGATGATACAGCAGCTTGGATTTAAAGCAGCGGAGGATTTTCTGTATGTAGCCTTTATTGCTCTGCAGTATGTGGGTGGTCGCTCTCTCTCTCCTCTCTATTTCACTGTTTTACATTCAATCTTTTTTTTTCCCCCCACAGTCCAAGCATAGTACAACAGGATTAAAGATGCATGAGATTATCCCCATGTCCAGCTGGGTGGAATGAGGAGTGATCATGTTGAACACATTGACCTTGTTCTAAGAGTTATTGGCCATCTCCTAAACCTTTGCAGAGGGCTTCTGTATTTAACATTGTATGGGACTACTTCATTAGTACCTTGGTGTGCTGCCAAGCTATTGTTCATGAACACAGTGTCTCGCTGACTGTCTGCCTACTCCCCTTGCTGGACTGGACTCTCATGTAATGTTGCCTAAAATTCTCAAATCTCTTTGTCAGAGTACCTACAGAAACATGTTGAATTGACTTTTCAAGAGGAAAACTTAGATTTAGTATGATGATTGTTTTTCTTGTTTGTCTTTTTCTAATGACTTTGATCAGACCAAAGCTGCCACGTTCATTACCGAAATCCAGCAGAGCTACAAACTAAACTACAAATATAACCACTTGCCAACTAGGACGTCAGGAACGACTGAATACTACCAAATAACAATTAGGTCAACACAAATATCTAACTAGCCAATCACATGCCAGCCGGTCGTAGAGTAAATGTAGACATGGTGAAGACGACCTGCTGAAGTTCAAACCAAACATCAGAACGGGAAAGAAAGGTGATTTAAGTGGCTTAGACCAGCCCATTTGACACCAGCATCCGTGCCAGGTTCAGAGGAGTTCAGAACCTGCTGATTTACTAAGAAACATCTCTAGGGTCTAAATGAAATCAATGAATAAATAAAAATTCCAGTGAGCAGCAGGTCTCTGGAGGAAAATGCCTTGTTGATGTCAGGATCAGGAATGACCACACTGGTTTGAGTTGATAGGGAGGCGACAGTAACTCAAATACGCCATGGTCCCTGGGGTTGGTCAAGTTTTGAAATTGGAATTCTTCTAGCTTGAAATTCTATTTTAGTATTAAGAGTATTTTTCCACCTGTGTCTTTCATTCTGTGCCATCCTTGGTTTTTCTTTTCTGTCAGGTTCATGTTTCTACATTTCAGTTATTGTTATCCATCCATCTTTGAATTTTCTCCTGCCGGCCAGCAGATACGCCCACACCTCCCACTGCCCACCCACATTCTCCAGGTCCTCTGGGGGCCGCCAAGGCATTCCCAAGCCAGCTGAGAGAAGTAGTTCCCTGGGGCTGGCCCAGGGCCTCCTCCTGGTGGGACATGTCTGAAATACCTCACCCAGGAGATCTCCAGGAGGCATCCTGGTCCTCAACTGGCTCCTTTGAATGTGGATGAGCAGCAACTCCACTCTGAGCCCCTCTCGAATGATTTAACTCTCACCCCATCCATAAGAAATGGGGCCAAGATGGCGGCGCGACGGTAGCGCACGGCCTCTCTGGAACCAAGGTGGTGCTTGTACCCCTGTGATTGTCCATGTTTTAACCCGGTATTTGGGTGTGTGGACGCCGGGACTGTGGAGTTCGTGGTCAAAAGTCGGAGGTTCAAGGACGACCAGACGCCGTCGTAGCTTCGTAGCTCTGTCCACAGACGGTGCTAACTGGCAATCCAGTGGCGTTGTTTTTCATAACCTGCATCCGGGAAACCAAAGTTTTTTGGTTCTGGGGGGGGTGGGTATTGTCGCAGGACTGATGCTGCAGCTGGGCAGTTTCTGGGGGCTCTGATCTCGGCTTCCTGTGTGGACCGAGCCTTCAGTCCTTGGTGTCGCCTGATGCCGGTGACCGGGGAAGAGATCATCGCGTGCGGGGTGTTGTGCTGGGCCGGAGGCGGGCCCTGGACAGCTGGCATTACCCTTGTATTGAGCACCGGGTCCTGGGGGAACGCTGTTTCATTTCACTGTGTATTTATATGTAGTTGAAATGACAATAAAGCAATCCAATCCATCCAGACTGAGCCCAGAAACCCTGCAGAAGAAACTAATTGTATCCTCAGTCACATTCTTTCAGTCACTACCCAAAGTTTGTGGCCATAAGTGAAGGTAAGAACAGGTAAATGGAAAGCTTTGGTTTTACGTTCAGCTTACTCCTCACCACAACAGACTGGTACGTCTATCATTGCAGATGCTGCTCCATCTGTCTCTAAATCTCTCCCCTGACTTGTGGACGAGACCCTGAGATACTTACAGTCCTCCATGTGGGACAACCACATTCACATTAAGGAGTGATGCTGGTAGCATCCGACCAATCACAACCATGGAGTCTGCTGGCAGCTGATTTTATGAAGGAATGTAAAACTAAGATACTTGAAAATAATAATTTTAAATACAAAATATAGGCTGAAATCAACACAGCTTCTGCAGATAAAATGGCTGTATGTGTTTGTAACAAGAAAAGCACTGTGTAGTAGTATAACATTAATAGTGTTGTAAAAATACACGTGTGCTTTAAGTAGTATATTAATAAAGTTTAGCCTATTTGAAGCCAGGAAGGAAAGTTAGCAAAAATACTGACTAAGTTAAAAGATTCCCAGCCCTGTCATGAAGAGACGAGAGAATCTAACAGATTACGATTTTTAGTCCATGAAATGAATCTGTAGATGTGCATAAGTTTTAATTTTTATTGATTTACTTGGAGCCCCAGGGGTGTTTAACACTCTGAGAGCAAATAAAGTATAAATATAAAAACAGAATTCATCATGGTTCCCCTGTCCTCCAGGGGAACCATGACGGTTATGGAAGACGACGTGGCATCATCACGGCACGTGACTTTTTATTCCACTGACTAGCTCCATCAACGCCGTCTGCCATGCTTGTTTGGTCCATTGTTGACATTTGGTCTCGCCGGCGTCTCGCCTCCTCTGGTGCAGAATTATGACGTCTGTCTCAAGTCCATGAGGTAGAAGTCGGGTGAAATGTGACACAACTATTTAGAGTCAGGTTGCTTCGAAAAACATTGGATGTGTGTCGATTTAGGACCACGTGTGGAAGTGGCCTGAATCTGATTTGAAAAAACTGAATTTGTGCTGTTCAGACTGTCATAAGAAAAATCAGATGTTGGCCACATACAGACCAAAACGTTGCATTTGGACCACTTTCACCTGCACTGTGACCGTAGCCTGTCTCTCTTCTTTCTGGGTTGCTTAACTCCATCTGATTAGTCCCCAGGTGTGTGGGCGTGTCACCTATTTCTGATCCATCATCAGTGGGATGTTTGAGCCAAGCTGCTGCCCACCTGGAGGATTCACTACCTGACCAAAGGATGATCTGGAACTCTAGACCTTGGCCATGGATATTCCTTGGCTTACCTCTGCCTTGCACATTGCTTCATTAACTGTTCTGTTTACATATTAAACCATCTTAACCTTTTACTCCTGAGTCAGTCTGCTTTTGGGCCAACCCCACAGGTAAACTCTGACAGTAACCTTCTCTGAAGCAAGTTAGGTCTGCAGGCTAAGTCCGCATTGGTGATATTCCCCAGTAAGAAGCGGAAAAACCTTCACAGTACAGAAAACCAAGAGTTAACCCTGAAGTTACTCCTCTGTTAACGATCAAAAGTTACTTCTGATGGCTGCTTCCAGCAGGACAATGCACCATATCACAAAGCTCAGCTCATGTCAGACTGGGTTCTTATACCTGGACTCAAATGACCTCCACAGTCACCGGGTCTCAGTCCAACAGGCCACCTTTGGGATGTGGTGAAGTGGGAGATTTACATCACAGATGTGCAGCTGACAAATCTGCAGTAACTGTGGGATGTTGTCATGTCAATATGGAGCAAAATGTCTGAGGAACGTTTCCAGCAACTTGCCGAATCTCTGCCATGGGGATTAAAGAGAGTTCTGAAGGCAAACAGTGGTCCAACCCAGTACCAGCAAGATGTGCCCAATAAAAACGGCTGGTGAGCGTATGTTTTATATTTAGACTCTAATGTATATGCACTAGGAGGTGTTGAATGGGCTGCAAAACGTGGAATACACTTGGTAGCTCAAACATTTTCTGGCTTACACTGTGAACTTGACGAGCAATTTTTATTGACGTGAAAGGGAGCCATCTTGGACTCCACTATCCAGTTCTGTAAGTGCACCCTTGGTAACCAGTCACGGATGATTACAGTGGACCATTTGGGTAGTAATTTTACCTTCATTCATTGTTTCTAATGTGTTTACCTGTCTGCCAGCTCATGTTCTTTCTGCAGTGTTCCTGGATGAGCTACAAGTGCTGCTACACTATCAATATTTTACTACACAGTTCCATTTTAATTCACCGAGATTTGGTAAACATTGACCCGAGAGGGAAAAAAAATCTGGTTCTTACCAGCTTGTGGATAACTTTGCCTGTGTTCTTCTCAGTGCTGGCCGTATAGAGTAGGATGGTTTTGATTTTGGCTGGAAACAGCTGTCGGCTCTCATTAAGTCGTGGGATATGCCAACGCAACGTGCCGAACGATGCTCTGTAGAGCTGAGGGAAATATCAGGTTAGAATTCTGTGTTCATAAATTGCAAGAACCTCAAGTTACACAAAAACATCCACCCATTCATCATCTACCACTTTTCCGGGGGTCCAGGTTGTGGGGGCAGCAGTTAGAGCAGAGAAGCCCGGACTTTTCTGTCCCCAGCCACCTCCTCCAGGTCCTCAGGGGGGGGACACCTCCCAGGCCAGCTGGGAGACAAAGTCTCTCCAGCTTGTCCTGGGTCTGTCTCATGGTCTCCTCGTAGAGGGACGTGCCTGAAACACCTCAAGTGGGAGGCTTCCAGGAGGCATCCTGATCAGATGCCCAATCTACCGAGGAGCAGCAGCTCTACTCTGATCCTCACCCTATCTCTGAGGTGAGTCCAGCAACCCTGTGAGGAATGTAGCTAGACCAGTAGATCGACAGCTTTGCCTTATAGCTCAGCTCCGGTACAACATCCACATCACCGCTGCTCCGATCCATCTGTTGATCTCCCGCTCCATCCTGCTTGAACTCTTCCACTTGGGGTAGGATCTCGTCCCCAACCCGGAGAAGGAAAAATCCATCCTTTTCTGGCTGAGAACCGTGGACTGAGACTTGGAGGTACTGATTCTCATCCGGGCTTCTGCACACTCAGCAGCAAACCGTCCCAGCAAGAACTGTAGGTCACTGCTTGATGAAGTCATCAGGACCACATCATCTGCAAACAGCAGAGATGCGATCCTATGGCCACCGAATGTGACACCCTCTGAAATGATTTTGGATTGGATGGATTATTCCAAGGAACAGACCATTTTTAAAGTTAAAAAAACACTGGAGAATGTTTAAAATATTAATTTTTGTAACTGCAGGTAGCTTAGTGTTAACCAATAATGCTGAAATTCAATGGATTCAGGTTAACTGTAACCAAAATTAAACATATTAATCTTTACCAATTAACATTCCGTGCACTTATACTTCCTAAACATGTTTGACTTGCCTTTTGTAGTCACCCTTTGATGATGTATACCACCGACTGAGCGTTTGAATGCTGCTCTTCTCCCTTTCTCTGCACGGGAGTAGCAGTGAAAGGATGATGCACTGCTTTCTTGCGATAGCAAAATCAGAAGTCGCATGAACAGCAGAGCAGCTTTCTGTGGCGGCGAGATTCAGCGCAGATCTCATCCATCATTTATGCATGGCTCTCCATTACAGGTTCATTTGAATGAGAGGATGGAATACCACCCTCCTTTTTTTGAGATCTAAAGGTCAGTGATTGAATATAGTCCTCATGCTGAAAGTAACCTGATTTCCCTCTCTCAGTTTTGCAGTGATGCTGGGGCTCTTGCGATTCAGTAAATAACAGAGCAGACTTAGTATGCCACAGAACTGTTGCATTAATCTTTCCGTGGAATTGGTGGGATTACTCTCTGCCAATTTACAATTTGGAGTCGGGCTTACTAGTCAAGGCTTTGCGACATTTTCCCTTGCACAGACCCGGTGCATGTTGCAGCTTATTTAATTGAGCCCAGCATGTGCTGAACCACCTCGAGTGCCTGGATGGCTATAGTATCATTTGACAAGCTGTTGAGAGGAGGAAATGAGCCTTGGCATAATGATCATCCTGCGGTTTTATGCACCTGGCCACTGGTTTTGTTCGGAGTCTTTCAAAGTAACTTTGGACTAATGTCTCCAGGACGCCCTGTTGAGTGTGTGTGGGTAAATGTCGTGTCTCGTTTTCTTGTAGCAAGTTCCAGGTGGAGGTGTCTCGCCACAGTGCCAGTTTCCATTAGCAAAGGAAGACCTTCTACTCTTTCTAGTTTCTGTCAATGCGTAACTTCTTTTGTTTTAATGCAGACCAGCTATTACAGATTTGGTTCCACTGTTATCCCCGACATTGCACTTGTCCTGAGTGCCGGTAATAAACTGTTATATGCTAATTTCTTAGCACTAAAAGGCATGGAAACAATGTTAGTATGTAGCAGGTGAGAATAGAGGAGAACAGGGTGAGAGGAAACTAAAGCTGGATTAAAAAAGCACTGAAATTAAAATTAGGTGAAAATTAAAAAGTACCGGCCCACCTATTCATTACACCTGCCGGAGCTTTTATGACATCCCTTTCTAAATCCATATATGTTAATATGGAGTTGATCCCCCTTTTCACCTAGAGCTTCCACTCCTCTGGGAAGACTTCTACAAGATGCTGGAGTGTGAATTTTTTGCCCAAGAAGAGCATTTTTGACATCAGACACTGATGTTGAGTGAGAGGGGATGATTCACAATCTGTGTTCAAGTTCACCTCCAGGGTGTTGGATGGGGTTGAGGTCAGGGCTCTGTGTGGGCCAGACAAGTTATTCCACACCAAATTCATCCAACAGTGGAGCTTGCTGTGTGCACTGGGGAGCTCTGTGCCCTCCACAATTTTTTTCTCAAAGTTGGAAGCATAGAATTGTCTAAAATGTCTTGTTAGGTTGAAGCATTAAGATTTCCTCTTACTGGATCTAAGGGGCCCAGGCCAACCCCAGAAAAACAACCCTACAGCACTGGCACAATGCAGTCACGCAGGGAACATTCTCCTGGGATTTGCCAAACCCAGACTCATTTTTCATTACTCCACGGATCATGCTTCTACTGCTCCAGGGTCCAGTGGAGGTGGTGGTGGTTTACTGTATGTCACTCCATCTGCCGACTGGCATTGAGTTTGGTAATGTAAGGTTTGTGTGCAACTGCTCGGCCGAAGAAACCCACGCCGCGAAGCTTCCAGCACGCAGTTTTTGTGCTGATGTTAATGCCAGAGGAGGTCTGGAGCTCTGCAGCGACCGAGTCAGCTGAGTGTTGGTGACTTTCACACACCACGTGCCTCCACACTCGGTGAGCCTTCACTGTAACAAGGTATCCCACCTCATGGCTGAGTTTCTGTGGTTTCTAACTACTTCCAAATTTCATGAACGGACTTTCTGCAACAGTGGCATCCAATAATCCACATAAAAGCCAGCAGTTATATACAGAAATGTACACAATATACACGACTAGACAATAATACAGAACAAATGAATACAAAGAGAGAAAACAACAATAACAATTTGCAGAAGGCCAGCAGCATCATTTGGTGCAAATACGTGATTATGGAGATGAGTGTCCCTGGTAGTGTAGTGGTTTGCGCATTCGCCTTTGAAGCGAATGGTCTCTGGTTCAATTCTAGGTGGGGACACAAGCCCCTCTCACCATGGAGGGTTGCGTCAGGAAGGGTAACTGGCATAAAGCCTGTGCCAAATTACCAATGTGGATTAATCTGCTGTGGCGCCCCCTTGGTGGAGAATACAAGAGAGCAGCTGAAAGGTACATTATGAGATCTGGAAGCAACTTTGGCAGCTCTTTAGAACAACACATGCTTTTAAATGTTACCTGCTTCATTTTAAACACCTGCAGCAGCGGGTCTGAAGGAAACATCTGAAGAGGCGTGGCCCAATAGTTTGCTCACAGAGCACCCCATGCGCTAAACGTAACCATTTCTCAATACACAAATCACTGTTAATATAAAAACACAACTTTCTGACTCTTGGTGTTCAAATTTGAAATAGTTACAGAGTTTAGAAGAGCCACACGATTTCCTTTCGTCCTGTTCATGTGTGCTGGGAGGTCAAAGGAGGCGCCTACTTCAGTTTGACTTGTTGGAGGCAGCTCTTCATAAGAATAAATGACTGGCTCTCTCTGAACTTAATAAACTCCATAGTTCATGCTTTGTCCTGCCATGCTTTAAATATGAAAGACAGAAATATCTGGGTAGGCGGGTGCAGCACTGCTGCATGCTCGAGTGGGAAGCTGTGGGCGTGCACGCCAAAGGGGGGCACTGACCGGCTGAAATGTGCTAAACGTAATAACAGCAGCCGCAAACAGCTGCTAGGAGTGGCTCTAACTCTGGCAGCTGACGAATGACATTAACAAGCTACTGTCAGGGAAATTCAATCAACACAGGGACGGTTTCCGGTTTAGTTTTATCTGTATTGCCAGTTTACAGCAACTGCTGTCAGGGCTCTTTGTACTGTGAGGTAAAGACACTAAAACAGCAGCGCATCTCAAAAAAATTCTATCATGCAAAACTTCAATCCAGCATCTCAAATTATTTTTTTTATTTGGTATGATCAACCAATCAAAGGGTTTACATAAAAAGTGTCCAACTTCCGAAAAGTATATTAATTTATACACTCACTACTTGGTTGGGGCTCCTTTACCATGAATTAATGCATCACTATAGCAAGGCATGGAGGCGATCAGCTGAAGGCACTGTTACTGAAGCCCAGATTGTGCTCCGGCTTCAGGAGGATTTCACTCCTTAGCCGCCCCGGGAAAGTCTAGGCCAGGCTGCTGGAGAGTACCAAACACTGGACATGAGTAGAGTCCTCAAACCTGAAAAGACTGGATTGCCAAGTTGGGGATGATTTTCTGACCCAAGTGGAGGAATTTGCATATCCCTGGGTATGGTTTATGATTGAGGGAAGAGCAGTGTGAAACACTGGCAGACGGTTTTGTGCAGGATCTGCAGTAATGTGTGATACATGAGTGAAAATGTCCGTTTACTGGTCGCTTGCAAAAGTATTCACACTCCTTGGTGTTTGTTCAGTTTTTTTTTTGTTACAACCTGTAATTTAAATTGATGCAGTGTATCCAGAAAGTATTCACAGCGCTTCACTTTTTCCACTTTTTGTTGTGTTACAGCCTTGTTCCAAAATGGATTAAATTCATTCTTTCCCTCAAAATTCAACACACAACACCCCATAATGACAATGTGAAAAAAGTGTTTTTGAAATGTTTGCAAATTTATCGCATTAATTATTAATATCTTATTTGCAGCTGACAAATCTGCAGCAACAGTGATATGACATTATGTTAATATGGAGCAAAATCTCTGAAGAATGTTTCCAGCACCTTGTTAAATCTGTCAAAGAATTAAGACAGTTCTGAAGACAAAGGGATCGAAACAAAGTGTGACTCATGAAGTGGCAGGTTGTTAATAGAGCCAGTCAAGTAGATTGGGCCTTACATTTATGTATGTGTGTGCTGCAATACAATATTGATAGATGAAAGTGTGATCTGTAGTAAGAGTAGGGAACAGGCGGAAGAGAGCCTGGAGAGGTGGAGGTATGCACTGGAGAGGTGGAGGTATGCACTGGAGAGAAGAGGAACAAAAGTCAGTAGAAACAAGATCGAGTACATGAGTGGGAATGAGAGGGAGGCAGGTGGAACGGTGAAGATGCAAAGAGTAGAGGTGGTGAAGCAACAGACAGAGCACAAGAAGAGAGTGCAGGCAGGGTGGAGTGGGTGGAGACGAGTGTCAGGGGTGCTTTGTGACAGAAGGATAGCAGCAAGAGTGAAAAGGAAGGTTTACAAGACGGTAGTGAGACCTGCTATGATGTATGGTTTGGAGACGGTGACACTGACAAAAAGACAGGAGGTGGAGCTGGAGGTGGCAGAACTGAAGATGTTGAGATGTTCACTGGGAGTGACCAGGATGGACAGGATTAGAAATGAGTCCATCAGAGGGACAGCTCAGGCTGAGATGGTTTGGACATATTCAGAGGAGGGATAGTGGACATACTTGGACAAAGGATGTTGAAGATGGAGCTGCCAGGCA
>VUQH01047537.1:16742-28664 GCA_015106775.1 Etroplus canarensis
AGAAGAGAGTGCAGGCACAGTGGGGCGAGTGAAGATGAGTTTCAGGGTGGTTTGTGACGGAAGGATAGATGCAAGAGTGAAATGGAAGGTTTACAAGACAGTGGTGAGACCTGCTATGATGTATGGTTTGGAGACTGTGGCACTGACAAAAAGAAGGTGGAGCTGGAGGTGGCAGAGTTGAAGATGTTGAGATTTTCACTGGAAGTGAGCAGGATGGACAGGATTAGAAATGAGTCCATCAGAGGGACAGCTCAGGTTGTGCAGTTGGGAGACAAAGTCAGAGAGGCAAGGCTGAGATGGTTTGGACATGTGCAGAGGAGGGATAGTAAATATAATGAACAATGTTGAAGCTGGAGCTGCCAAGCAGGAGGAGAAGTGGAAGACCACGGAGAAGGTTGATGGATGTAGTGAAAGAGGATGTGAAGAGTGGTGGTGTGACGGAAGAGGATGCAAGGGATAGGGTAAGATGGAGGTGAATGATCACTGTGACGACCCCTAACGGGAGCAGCCGAAAGGAGAAGAAGAACCAATCATCACCCGTTATTAAACAAAAATATGTCTATATGTTTATGTTGCACCAGGTCCCGGAGAAACGCCATCTCATTTCACTATGTTCTGCGTCAGCTAAATGTGGTTGAAATGACAATAAAGAATCTTGAATCTCGAATCTTGAAAAAGCGGTCAACATTCACCGCTTCAACGTAAATGTGGTTTGGTTTTCTGTCTTGTGACACTCAGGTTAAGACTGGCCAGCAGGGACTTCACTCACATATTTCAGAGTAGGTCCCACTCATGAGATTTTTTTTTAACCTTTCTGTTTGCATTGTCTGTGGTTTTACTATGAACTGCTTTTACTGATTCTTGTACTAGACTACAGTTCATTGGCCCCCCACAAAAAAAGTGAACCAACTCAATTTAAAGGACACAAAGGACACAATCCTTTGTGTCCTTTAGAAACTTTTTCAATGGAACGCTCAGATGATAATAGTTATGAAATAATTGTTAGAAAAACTTTTTAAAAAATTATTACAACAAATGTGAAATAGTTTAATTAATAATTTAGTCTAGTTTTATTATTATTTGTATATGCAAGGTTATCCCCACTCCAAAAAAAGAAAAAGATTGAAAAAGAACCTTTCAAGTCCTCAACAGCCTCAGTGTGGCAGAGGTAGTAATAATGGGCTAAGCAAACAGTTTATGCCACATTGCGTAGCATATTTAAAGAGAAAAAAATGTACACTATATGGAAAAAAGTGATGGCCACTTACACATTACACCTACAGGATTTTTTATCACATCCCTTTCTAAATCCGTGGGCATAACTAAGGGGCCCAGGCCAACCTCAGAAAAACAACCCCAGAGCGTTAACCCTCCTCTACCAGACTTTACAGTTGGCACAGTGCACTCAGGCTGGTGAGGTTCTTCAGGCATTTGCCGTTTCCACTCCTCCAAAATCCAGTGGGTGGTGTGCTTGTCACCAATTCATCCAACGCTTGTGCTTGGAGGTGTAAGGCTTGCATGCAGCTGCTCAGCCATGGAAACCCATGCCGTGAAGCTCCCAGTACACGGTTTTTGTGCTAATGTTAATACCAAAGGAGGTTTGGATCTCTGTAGTTATTGAGTCAACAAAGTGTTGGCGACTTTTACACACTGTACAAACTCAGCACACGGTGACCCTACTCTGTAACTTTATAGGTTCTGCCATTTTGTGTCTGCAATAATATCAATTGCAGTTAATGGTGGTAGCTCTAAGATGGAAGGCATTTCGTGAAATGACTTCTTGCACCGGTGGCATCTTCTTAGAGTACCATGCTGGAATTAAGTGAGGTCTCTAGAACGACCTATTCTTTCAGAAATGTTTGTAAAGGCAGACTTCGTACACCTCTGGCAAAAGGACTAAATGAAGCCCCTGAATTCAGTGACTGATACAAGAAGTGTGACCCAATACTTTTGTCCATGTAGCGTATGGCTTGAATAATAGGCATCCAGTGACCCAGTAGAGCTTCATGTCTATTTAACACCCCTGGTTCTCAAATGTTAAATGGCTTCTACACACCAGCTTTTGATTGTAAAATACAGTCTGAAAATTATAGATAAGAAACTACATGGCATCTTAAAAAATAAAATTTTGAATCTTGATACCTAGTCCCGTAATGTACAATAAAATGATGATGAACTTTTTGTTGTGTTGTTTAAAATTTTCTCTGTACTGATCCCATAATGTTTAACAATGTAAAAATCTGTGTAAAAAGCTCACTTGAGTATTTCTAAAAAATACATTCTAATAAATAATACATATGCTTAAATATTTTCAGCACACTTACTCTAACGTTTCACTTTTTAGAAATTTCTTTTCTTCAGTATTTAGTAATATATTCAGTGTAATGCAGGCTTTTACAATACTGCCTAAAAAGGATGAATATCTAATTTTAATTATCAGAGAAACATTTTTTTTATGTCATTAGTGTAATTTTATATTGACTTTTATTTCTGTTACCACTACTACTTAATTCTAACAGAAATGGAAGTAAGTATGCAGTCTGCACAGTTTGCACATCTTTAAAATTACACAGGGGAATGAGCACTTGTCTTACACTGTAAACAAAAATCCAGACTGTTGCATTCAATTTCTTGGAGTTGCTTCAAATTAAGCAGAAGTGTCTGTTCTCTTCATGGATATCTACTGGTCTTAAAAATTATATTAAATGTTATCATTTTAACATTGCATTTTTGCTGCAACACAATTGTGTATTTGCTTTTGCTTGTTTTGTTTTTCAAATTTAAAAAATGTGAAAAACTAATAAAACATGTGATTTCTTATCAAAATAAAACTCAATAGTTGTCCAACTATTAAAAGAAGAAGATGAAGAAAAAGCATTGCTTAGTGAAATGTAAAAATATTTGAGACAGAATGTGGGCCTCCAGCCTCCACAGCTGGTGATGCCTGCTGGTGCTGAATAGTTTTGGAGTCTGCTCAGCCGTCTTTTGTTTCTCTGGCTTGTGTCTTAACTTGTATCCTTTTGCCAGTGGAGCCTTCAGAGACCGAGCGAGACAACATCTCACAGCCAGATGTTTCTCTCTTTCTCTGCTGTTCAGTGACATGTCTTCATTCAGGGTGTGTAGACCCTGCTCAGGTTTAAGAGAAATGGAGGCATTACCACAGTGTCAGTCAGCACCTCTCTGCCCTGGGGAGAGCCATGACAACACACACACACACACACACACACACACACACACAAAATTGTATATAGTTAGCTATGGGTGACTATACTGTTGCAGCCCGGTTTTATGGTAAGACTTGGTTCTCTTCTCATTTATTGACTTTGACTTGTGGGTTAAGTAAGAAAATATGGCCCATCATAACCACATGTAAAGTCTCAATGCTACTGTTCCTTATTTTTGCAGATTTATGGATCATATCGGGGGTTTTTACTGTAGTTGTTGTAATTCAAAAGCCCCTCGGTGTAAAAGTGTTATTCTCAACATGTATGAGCACTATGACACTGATTCTATCATTGCTCACTACTGAGAAACACTTGGAAATGGTTTTAAGGAAAAGGCAGATGTGTGGGCAATACTTTAGAAAGATAAGGTAACCACTTACGTTAGCAGACAAACCAGTGGGTTTGGAAGTTATTTCGGGGATTTTTATTGTTCTTGAAAGTTGTTGGTAGAAGCAGGGCTTTCTGGGAATGGTTTTATATTGTACAGAGTCACTTTGTGACTCTTGTCTAGTATATAATTACTAATTCAAGTACTTTTGTTATTAAATCATGCGGTTGAAAGAAATCTATGATAAATCGGTAAACTCTGTGACACTCATCCCTGAACCTTAAGATCTTTTGAACAAGTCAAAAATGATCATCTTAATGATGATGACAATGATGGAAATAAAAGCAATAAAAATAAACATGACCAACAAATCCAAAATCAAGCAAACTTTGGGGAAAAGAAGCATTGAAATATTACTGAAATTACAGAAAGTAAGAAAAACTTAGAGAAGACTTTCCCATAAATGTTTCTGGTGAATGCAAAGTCACTGACTCCACCAGCCCGATTTCCTCTGGCAGATCGTTCCAGAGCCTTGGGAGCCTGTTTGCAAGCTCTCTGCTCCGTTTAGTTTCTAGCTGGGCCCCTGGGACAGACAATAGACTTCTAGAGATTAGAATATTTTTATTAATAATTTTAGAGGACAGCTTTTTAGTTTATATTTTTTAAATGACCTTTTATGAACTTAAACATTTTCTTCAAATCTCCAGCGGGTTACATGACCTTTTCAGACTCCCAGTCAGTCAAATTTTAAAAAATAATGCTTCAGGTGACTGGACACAGCTTTTTTGCATAAGTAAAATCAAACAAAAACTAATTTGCATTTTTGTGTGTGCTGTTTTCTAATTACACTTTAAAAACACTAGCTAAAATTGGAATTGTTCTGATGTGTTGAGCTTCTTCATGTACTTTAAGCTATTGAAGCTGAGCTGGAGGAAATAAATGTTGAACACCTACTTTTTTATGGCATTACTTCAATACAAACCAGACATAAGAAGTCAGAACCAACGGAGTTTATACACAAATTGGCAGAGCTTTGAAAACTGACAACATGCTGGCTACAGCTTTAGCTTTATGGGGAAACAGATACATTTACAGCATTTTACATTCTACATTTTATTTAAGTGAATAAATGCATCTGCAAAAATCAGTATGCGATTTGTCTGGTTCTGTGACATGTTGCTTTTTCGTGGAACAGTCACATTTAGTTTCTATAATAAAGCACCCCTGTGTTGCATTTCTGAAGAAGTGCACGCCAAACTGTGCCTGTTTGCCCGACACAGAATGAAATACATCTGAAAACTACTGTCCAGTCACAGGTGGGATTCCGGTTATCATTCAGATAGTCCAAACACTAGCAGTGCAGAGAAATGAGGTTGCTTCCTAGACTGGTTTGCTTTTAAATGTGCTGATGAGCTTTGGTTGTTTACTTTTACAGATCTCAAAGTTTTTAAAATCATTCCAATTCCATATAACTTGCATAAAAATTTCCTGCTAAATTTCACTATAACACAGCTAAACTATTTCCATTATAGGAAAGCAGATTCCACTGTTCAATAATAAATTGATCGATAACTAGCCCCAGCATGATCTGATGCACAACCCTTAAGAGCAAGCTACTTCTTTATTCAGAAACAAGTCCACACTCGTATCTAGTGTCTCCTTTCTTAATGTTTTTACTGAGTTCTCTGTCCTTACCTCTAATCCACTCCTCTGTCACAGCAGCCAGAGCAACAAAGCTTTCACCTCTCGGACCTCCGTTTTCCCGGTACGGCTGACCACAACCTGTCTATCCTGGGTCGCCTTACCCATTTACCGTGTGGGAGCGGATACTGACTTGGGCTCACAGAGACCCATTCAAAGCCTTGCATATGAAATCTCTTCCTCTGCAGTGATACCTTACACTTCATCTGCATATTCACATATTCAGAACCCAGAGCTGGCTTCCTGTCTGTTTGAGATAGAGGGAAAACAGGGCACAGACAGAGTTGGTGTGTTTTCATTAGTTATCAAAGGGTTTTTGTCATTGCATTTTGGAAAGCAACCAAGGGGCAGCACAGTATCTCTTACAAAACCCCTCAGCCTAGGCAGACACCAACTCTGAGAATTGACTTTAAATAAGAGAAACTTAGTCACATTAGAAATTCGCCTGATAATTCTAAGCTAATATTTTAGGCCAAATTATCCATGCTCATTCCTCTCGGACACATTTATGTTGTGGAAAGCAATTGTCACCTTAACTGCCATTTGAGGAATTCTGCTGAGACCTGCCCATCACATAGCTGTCACGGATCATCTCTAGATCCAACAGCAAGTATCAACAGACGCACACACGGAGAAATGAGAGCTTTTATTGTGTCTGTGACAATCTCTGAGTGCGGTTACACTTGTAAGCAAACAACGACATACCACAATGACACTTCTGGTACTCTGCCAAGTCAGGCCTGGCAGCCGCTCCTCTCGGGTAATCAGAGGCTCATCGAAGTTGATGGTTTTTATAGTTATTTCTGTTCCTGCATGCATGTGGAAAGTGTCTGCAGTCTTTAGAATACAAATCAATGCATTAATTCACAGTGTGCTCAAACAGTTGAAGTGCACCATCACAGATGAAATCAGTTCTTTCATTCATATGCTTTCCTTAGGATAGCTGTCTGAGGTGTGATGGTTTATCAATTCTTAAAATGTCTAGGTATGTGTAGAGAGAGATTTAGGACTGGGTTTCTGAACAGAAATTAGGTCAAGATCATGAGTAAATTGAGGAATTTCAAATTAAATTAACCTACACTGTCAGGATAAAAAAGGTCTAAATTAACTCCTTGCTATATTTTATATAAAGTGTGTGTGTGTGTGTGTGTGTATATATATACTTTATATAAAATTTACAGAGAGAGAGAGAGTGGTTGAAGCAGGTCACAAATGGTTATATGATGCTTTTCTTCAGTCTATACAGTAGTAGGTATCTCAATCTGTCACTGAAGGAGCTGCTCAAGGCTCTAACAGTGGCATGCAGAGGAAGAGAGATGTTCATGATTGATATCAACTTGGTCAACATCCTCTTCTCACACACCTCCTCCACAGAGTTCAAAGGTCAGTCCAGGTCAGAGGGTGCTCTACTGATCAGTTTGCCCAGTTTCCTCTTGTCCCTCTCTGTGCTCCCACTCCTCCAGCAGATGACCGCATAGAAAATTGCAAATGCGACCATTGTGCCATAGAATGTTTTTATCAGAGTCCTGCTCACTCCAAAGGACCTCAGTCTCCTCAGCGGATGAAGGCGACTTTGGCCCTGGCATGGCATCTGTGCCTTTGTGTGTCCAGTTCAGTTCGTTATTGAAGTGAACACTCAGGTACTTGTACTCTTCCACCATCTCGATGTTGTGTCCCGGGGCATTCACTGGTGCAGCCTGTACTCCCTTCCAGTCACCATCTCCTTTGTTTTACTGCAATTGATGTGAAGCAGGTTCACATCGCGCCAGTCTACAAAGTCCCTTGTGATGCCCCTGTATCCCTGTTTGGTCCCGTCTGAAATAAATCCAGCAATAGCTTTAGCATCTGTATCATCACACCTTTGGAGTTGAAGATGGAGCTGCCAGACAGTAGGAAAAGAGGAAGACCACAGAGAAGCTACATGGTTGTAGTGCACGGTGTGTTTAGAGAAGTAAATGTGCATGCTACACATGTATGTGTGGAAAACCTCACTTTCTTTCCACTGACTAGCTCCATCAGTGGTGTCTACCAACTTCACCGGTACAAAATTATGTCTGTCTCACTTCAGTGATGTAAAAGTCAGATGACCACCATTTATGAAAGCCATCATAACCTCTGGCTTGTAATGGATCGTGAGCCAGATAAGCTACATTATTGGCATTCTGATTTATTCCCGTTTTGTGAAGGGAAACATGAATTTTTTTCAATAAAACACTTAACTGTTTTTAAGTGTTTCAGCTTTTGATGTGATAATATTTAGATTGGCTATAAAAGTGAGCAAATGGCATACTTGCGTACTATATCTGAATCACATCAGATGTCGCTGTGTTTGCAGAAGTGAGGCGTGGTGTGGTTTTATATGGTAGACTAAAAACAGATCTTTTCAAGAGAGTACATTTTAGCCTTACTTGTGTGTCACTCTCAAAATCCTCCCTGCTGGAGTATGATTATTTTCCTGAGCAAACAGCTGTAGCCAGAGGTTGCGCTTGTGGTTTAGCCAGGTTGCTGGTGGATCGTGGGATAGTTCAGGTCAGGAGACTTTGTTCCTACATGTGCGCCTTTGGGCTGACCGTGATTTGTTCATCAGGCACTGTCTTTTCACATCAGCACACTATTTTAGTCACATAACCTATTTTACTAAAGTTTTAACTTAATATATAATTTTTAATAACTTGGTTTCAGACAGGGTATTCCATGAGCTTGTTCCCCCCCATGGATTGGATTGTAGTCATTTAGCTGTTCTTTCCTGGAAATATTCCTGTCACATGTTTCTTTGACATTATCTTCCAGTCCTTATCCCACCATGATGGAAAGAAAAAGGAAAGCCATTTTGCTGCCTTGCATAGCAGAGCAAGCCTTTCCATTGATATCTAAAACTTCCAGCAGAGCACTTCCCCTTCCCGAAAACCCTTCCCTGCCACAGGCCTCCTTCAAAGACAGGCCACTCCGCAATGGTCCGACCCGGCATGCCGACCCCTGCTCCGATGTTCCCGCCCTGGTGAGAGAGGCGGGTGGAGCTGGGTTGGACATGAACCCAGGCAATTGTCTTCTGCTAACCTTTCTTTTTGTGCGTATGCATGAGTGTATGTGTGTGTGTGTTTTTGTGGGTCCACGTGGCTCTGTAAAAGTGTGAATCATGAGTTTCTTGTGATGATATGTTGATGGTATTTATGGTCTGGTGACACAGACAGATCTAAACACTGAGGTCCACATGGATGGAAACATTTTCTTGGTAATAGTACATTAGTAGGGGTAGTGAATTTGGAAAAAAATTAATTCGTCACACAGAAAAGGCAGAATACAATCAAAATGCAAAGAAGAAAATAAATGAAACACTATACACAATACTAGAAATATTGAACAGAACATCATACCTCCAGCTTAAACCAATAAAGCTATTGCACTGCATTAGACCATGTTCTTTATTAACATGTTGGCGCAATTGGTAACAGTTTACTAATTATTAAAAGTGGTTATTATAAATAGTCAGTAACTAAGTTGTTACTCCAGTCACCTTTGTTCTAGAAGTGATGAGAGCAGGTTTAATTGTTCAGGACATCAGATGACTGGCTAAAATAGAGAAATATTTATTTTGGAACATAGACTTGATATTTGAGAGAACAGGTGAACACCAGTGTATTGTGGTTTTTCGGCTTAATAATGGCTTTCACACTGACCTGTCTTTGGACATCATATTCAGAATTTCAGTGACTAGCTATCAAATATAAGTTCAACACTTGGAATCAACTCCTAATCTTTATCTGCTTAGTTTTTTCATGGAATAATGACAGAGCCATAATAATATAATAATATAATATAATAATAATTTACATGGTGACTGGTTGAAAAGTCAGACAGAACAGGAAAAGGTGCAGCAGTGAAGTTCACAATGTAGAGGGAGAAGCAAACACATGATTTTAAAAAGAAAAACAAAGCGCAGACAGTGGCTGCAGTGAACACTTATTGTTTTTAACTCTCAGTTTCACTTCTGCTCTTTCAATGTGGTAACTTTGCTCTTCTCGGTGACTGAAGGACCAACAACAGCACAAGAGTAGGCCAAAGAACAGCTATCTGTGACACTTCCCCCTGGTGACAATAAACAGCTATGAAATGTAAATTACTTACTTACTTAGTCCTCTTCATCCCATGTGGGACATAAGGCTGCTTCCACCCTTGCTGATCCCACGCTTTGAGCTGCACCTCTCTCATAAAATATAAATGGCAGTCTGTAAAACTGTACGTATTCTGTCTGTAGGAGAAATGCAGTACCGTAAATCAGCCATAATTTATGCTTCTGGAATGACTCTAGGAAGTAGTTTCTGCTAGCATTTAAACCTGTAGGTGGTGTGCTGGCCTTGCCTTGTAATTTCATCTCCATAACAGTAGTTGGCAGTGGAGTTTCTCTCTTTGAATTGATCCACTGTAGAATTGATCCACTGCAGAAGAAGTAGCCAGAAATGTAAGGCAGGGAAAAAAAAAACTGTACTGAATGAGCCAAACACAGTCGTTACATACGTCACCGATGCAATGTATAGTCACATTTCTTGGGAGAAGCATGTTAGGCTTTGGCGTAGGATTACAGAAGGATTTGCATTTACAGCATACTTATGGCATCGATGTAATGCAGAGGCATGAATCCTAACCTTTTTCAACCCTCCCCTCCATCATCCTGTTTCATTTTTTCCTCATTTTTGAATTGGCCTCTTGATCATTTTGAAGGAGAAGCTAAATGTGATGAAGGATAGTGGAGACAATTCCAGAAGATATCCAGCAAAATGTGGTCCTCATCCAACCGGGTGGTCACTACTTACTGCACACTGACCTCACTGGTCATGCTCATTACTTCAGAATTGTCCATTCATTGTGAACTTTGTGGAGTCAACAGCATTGTACTTCTGTCGGACCAGTGTCAAACTCATTAGCTATTTGGAGCCATTTTAATAAAGATAGATGGCAGAGATTAAATTCCTATCAAGGCTCAGGCTCTTCAACACCATTATGCACAGCATGACACCTCTTCCCAATAAGGACAGCCTAAAGTGCCATCATCCCAAGATGGATGACTGGTATTAATGTGTATAATCAGCTCTGTGTGTGTCTGTGTGTGTGTAAGTGCTTGCTTACTTTAATATGTAATATCTGTATGTCTACTGCACATTTGTTCAAACAACAGCACAAAAAACACAGCCTGGTTTAGATGTTGGGAGGTTAACTTGTGATTATAATGCACAATATGTGTGTGCGTGCGTGTGTGTTTGTGTGTGTGCACGCAATGTCATGGTTTTGATTTATCTTCTTTTCCCTTAACTGAACTGTGTTCAAACAGAACAGAGTGGACTTGGCTTGCGCTCATATGAAACTATGAGTGTGTGCTCATTTATATAGTTGAATCTGAGCCAGATATTTCTTAATGCAAGTATAATAGTTTAACCACAGACTTTACTAACAGTGGGATGTTTGTGTCTTTTGTGTCAACCTGTGATTTTTTTCCTTTTTTCATAGCACCCTTCAGATGCACAGGTACAGAGCTGAAGAAATAAAATGAGCAGGTATCGTGTGGGAGGAAAGAGACTGGAAAAGGGGGGAGGTGATGAAAGACATTGAGGAAAGCGTAAAGATAAGAAAGTGCTAATGTCTAATCCATTCCAGATGAAAACTGTTGGTGTGAGGGGGTTGGGAAAGGCTGGCCACTCCTACATCACGCCATCTTTCAGGAGTGTCATTATGTTTTACATCACCATAGAAATAGAGGGAGAAACACACATGGTTATAAACAGTGACTGCCATGAATTTTCGTTCACCCATCCCTCGCGCTAATCTCACCTTGTCTTTGGTTTAGCAGTGTGCCAGGGACACTGCAGGTTTCTGTTGCATCACCAGATCCCATTTAGATGCATGGAGGATGCTAATTAAAAAACCCACTTTTTATTTGTGTAAGATTCTTAACAGGTTGGCTTAATTCAGTGTAAACAAAACAAGTTTAAATATATATTCACTTGAACAGTGCATTCAGTTTTAGGAAGTGAATGTGAAAAGGAATTTACATTTTCTTTAGCCACTCTTTACGTGCACAAAAACCAATCACCAGATTGGTTTTCAATTTAAAACACGCAGCTGTGTTAAACAGATGAATAGAAATAAAGCCAACTGAGTACTGTTTTTGAAACCTTACAAGTAGGGATGCACAATCCAACTTTTTACAGTTCTGACATGATATTGATCCTTTGGCTTTGGGTATCTGCAGATGCCTAGTGTCAGTCCAGTATTAAATTCAATTCAATTCAGTTTTATTTATATAGCACCAATTCACAACAAAAGTCACCTCGAGGCGCTTCACACTGTAGGGTAAAGATAAAACAGTGTTAAAAGGAAAACCTCAACAATCCGATGATCCCCTATGAGCAAGCACTTGGCAACAGTGGGAAGGAAAAACTCCCTTTTAACAGGAAGAAACCTCCGGCAGAACCAGGCTTAGGGAGGGGCAGCCATCTGCCTCGACAGGTTGGGGGTGAGGGAACAGAGAAGACAGAAAGGAGAGCAGAGAGAGGCACACGCTATGGGATGTTTCTAATTTTGGCAATATTGCGAAGATGATAAAAGGCAGTCCTACATATCTGTTTAATGTGAGCATTGAAGGACATATGCTGATCAAAAATAACTCCAAGATTC
>VUQH01047547.1:1968-17312 GCA_015106775.1 Etroplus canarensis
CGAAGTACCCTTCAGCAGCCGCTCCCTGACCAGGTGCATGTTCCGCGGGGAGTCCACGCTGAACCTGACCGTGGAGCCCGGGAGAAGAACTCCTTCGTGGGTCAGCAGCAGCGGGAGACGGCTCGGTATCTGAATTCCGCCGCCGGAGATCATCGTGCGACGTTTTAGGAGCCCCGTTCACCGTTTCACAACACAACTTCAGCAGACAAATCCGCTCTTGTCAAGTGCACCAGCCGAGCGTAAACGTCGAGCTTCGGGAAGCCCTTTCAAAATAAATTTCTCATCGACGACCCAAACTCATATTTAATATCTACGGCGAAACTAGTAAGCCCCTATTCAGATGTACTTCTTATAAAATTTTAACGCTGCTGTGATTTGAATACACAATGCCTCGCCTTTCTACAACAGAAAAACATAGATTAGACAAGTTATCGCTGTTATGCTCCAAGATCCTCAACTTCCTGTAGTTTCTAGTTGGCTACGGTAAATGCAGAGGGACAAAATACGGTATTGCATAACAACAAAAGTAAACCTGAGATTGAGTTTGCAGCCTCAGTTTAATGTGTTAATCTGATCCCAGTCATGGAAGCCATTAAGGACCATTGTATGTTACCTTTTATATACATATTACATAGCTTTCATATATATTCACATACATATATACATATATACCTACTTGTTTTCAGAGTTATTATAGTTTTGTATTTTCTAATTAGTTTTGATTTTTCTTTTGAGTTTTTGTTTTCAATTCAGTTCAGTTTCAGTTAGTTTCCAGAGTGGGTTTGCTCATTTCAGTTTAGTTTCTATTGTTTGAAAAATGTTTAGTTAGTTTCAGTGTTAGTTTTAGTGTTCTTCATTATTACAATATGGATGGTATTTATCAGGGGAAAATTTAAGATGTTTAGTTCAGAAATTACAACACAAACACAACACTTTATGAAGGCAGATGAGTCACAATCATGTAGACACCCTGAGTCTCAATATACAGATGCATCAAAGCCTCATCAGACAGGCTGACTGACCAAATTTAACCCAACTGACAAAGACTAGAACTAAGATATTTTTTGTTTTATTTTAGTTAGTTTTGTTTCTATCTTTCATATTTATATTTATATATACTTAACAGAGTGTCTGCAATGCAAGCAATTTCCCTTTTTAATAAAGTATTCTGAATCTGATTCTGATATATGGATCTGTTTAGTAAGTATGATATATATAAAAAAGCTTTCACAGTACACCCTTAGTGCTTTCATAGGGATTAAGAGGGTAAGTAGCAGTGCCACAATCTTCCTGAGAGTAGATGCCTCAGCAAATTCACCTCAAAGTCAGACTGTACAATGATCAGAGAAGTTTAAAAAAAAAAAAAACAAGAGTTACATTTCAAACTCTACAGACCTCAGAATGTTAAAGTTCATAACAGTTCAGTCAGAAAAAGATTGAACAAGTATGGCTGGCTTGGAAGCCGCTTCTTTCAAAAAAGAACATGGCAGCACGGCTTAGGTTTGCAAATTTGCATCTGAATAAACCACAAGACTTCTGGAACAATGTCCTTTAGACAGAGGAGACCGAAGTGGAGATATTTGTGCTACATTCAGTGAAAACCAAACACCGCATACCAACTATCAAGCATGGTGGTGGAGGGGTGATGATTTGGGCTTGTTTTACAGCTACAGGACCTAGGCATCTTAAATCAATGAGTTGACCATGAACTCCTCTGTATACGGAATTATTCTAGAGTCAAACGTGAGGCCATCTGTCTAACAGTTAAATCTTGGCTAAAAACTGGGTCATACCACAGGATAATGATCTCAAGCACAGGAGCAAATCTACAACAGAACGGCTGAAAATCAGAATCAGAATACTTTATTAATCCCTTGGGGGAAATTACTTGCATTACAGGCACTCCATTCAGTACACATAAATATCAGTTAAGAATATATCAGGAATATGGAAACCCTAGCTTTGCTGCAGGTGTAAGTCCAGTTCTTAATGGGAGGAGCTATACAGTATAATAGGCAGGAGTGACTAAGATCATAAATCAGAATATGCATAGTTATTACACAGTAATAATTGTAGTTTGTTCTTTACATAGTAATATGTGTGTGTGAAGGATTGTCCAGTATTGTCCTTAACTTGGACAGCATCCTCCTCTCTGACACCACTGTCAGGGAGTCCAACTCCACACCCACTACTTTACTGGCCTTACGGATCAGTTTGTCAAGTCTTTTGGTGTCTGCTACTCTCATTCAGAAAACATAATGTTGTAATGGTCCATTCAAAGTCCAGACATCAACCTGACTGACATGTTGTGGTGGGACCTTAGGAAAGCAATGCATAAAAAAATGCCCGCAAACTTCAATGAACAGATGTGAGACACTGAAAGTCATACAGAAAATAATTACTTCAAGTTATTGTGGCTAAAAGTGGTTCTACAAGCTACTGAATTATGGGTTGTACTTAGTTTTTCACAGGACTGCATAGAGTGTCTGTGAAAACTTTCTTTTTTATATGACTGCACATGTATTATATTATTTAATGTGATAAATACTTATGCCTCCATTACAGGTAAATTATGTTTCTGACGTGTATATACAATGCTGATTAACCCAGAATTAATTAGCATTTAAGGAAAATGGTTGTTTGTTTTTATGTAACTATTCTAGATAGATAAATAAATAGATAAATAGAAGGTAAGACCTCCCCAACTCATACATCTAATACAACAATAAGACTTAACAGAGCATGTGTATAAGGTTAACAAAGAGATAAATCTGTAAGTGAGCTTAAACCAGTGGGTTTTAGAACAGTAATGGGACCTTTTCAGGAAAAAAACATTTAACTATATGATTCAAGACTGCTGAATATACCTTAAACTGTCCCCTTGTATTCTCCCCAAGGGGTCCTCACAGCATTGGTAATTTGGCAGAGGTTTTATGCCAGATGCCCCTCCTGACCCAACCATCCAAGGCGAGAGGCTTGTATCCCCACCTGAAATCGAACCAGGGACCTTTTGCTTGTAAAGCGAATGTGTAAACCACTACACTACATTGTGACATGGTTAGGTAATCATACTTCAACACTCTCTTTCCAAAACACTGGAATGGACACAGTTTTAGTTGATAAAAAATAGTAATTTATTTTTTTATTTCTTTAATAAAAGTATTGTCACATAGCAATACACATTTTCCAAAAAATAAATATTCAATGTCTCGTGTATAAAAAAATCTGTTTCTAAATTCTGTCTTCAGATAACAAACAACATCCATGTCTTTGCAGTTATCTCTCTTTTTTTGTCAGGTAGGAAACATTGCCAACTTTTCACAATAAGGGATCTTTGAATACAACTTGCTCTTACGGTTACCAAACAAGCAACCATACAAATGACTGATAATGTATGATAAAAAAAAAAACAGATGCAATGAATTTATAGCAATACATCAATAGCTGCTGTTCATTGTTTACATTATTCCCAAGCTTCTTTTGCACTTTTTGCTCCTTAAAAATTCATTGCTGTAAATACAACATAATAAATGAACATTGTCATTCTCCCTCCAAAAGAGTGATGCAATTAGGTTTGCAAAGCTGATGTTAGGAGTGAATTCATGAACAGAAAGCTTTTTTCTCCATGTTAAATAGTCAGTCAAGTTTCTGAGACAAATATGTGAGTTTGAGTGAAACAATTTTTTTGATGTGCAAGAAAACTCAATTTCCTATAAATGCATTTTTTTTTAAAAGCGGCAATCACCATGTAATTTATTCTAACTCTCTTAAAAGCACAGATAACGAGCACTCCGGATTGCTATCCTGAAAGAAGACCGGTTGTTTTTGCAACATTTGCGTGCGGATTTTGAAACGAAGTATGGTAACAACTGTAAAACACAGGCTATGATAATAAATAAAGGTAGTCCAGCAGTGATGTGGGGGGTAAGGGAATGCTGAACCATAAACTGACTGAACCAGCATGTCAGGATTTGAAGGCAATGAACAGTGCGCATGGAAAAAGTCACAAGCAAAAGCAGCAATCTTAGGAAAACACGAACACATGAAGGGGGGTGAGCTGATAGTCTTGACACTTTGACTATGCCCATCTTCCTCGCTATATTAAAGCTTAAAAATATCAAAGGTGGTACATTTACATTAAAAAGGCTTGTGCTTTATACAACTGCAATATAATTCCCATCATTTAAACTCAAATGGTAATGTATTTCTCAGCCTACTGCCAGAGCAGGTTTAAGGGATAGCTTCGTGTACTTCTGTGGAGAACTTCTACTGTTAAAGCGGCGATTCAGTCATCTGATAAGAGATTAAACGCCACAGAATGAACTGTTTAAAAGGAAGCATATATTATACAAAAGTATAGGTTGCCTAAAAAGACCCAAGAGTCTCACAAGTCATTCAAATAAATATCAGAAGGCCTACTGTGTCTATTCATGTATTTTTACTGAATCTTCTGAGACAACACTGTCTACATCCAGTCAAAAAGATGAGGTGATCTTACACAGTTTTTTCAACATCTAACCTCAGCCAAACTTTATCACTGTCAATAATCGAGGGAACAGAGTGCAGAGATTTGAGACTAAACTTCAAACAACAAGAAAAGCTCAAGAACGCATTCCAATCATGATAGTTAGAAAATGCCTTTAGGTATCTCTCTACTGCACCCAGCACAAGCAGAGTTAACGTTATATGCTCACCCCTGCCTTATGAAAGGAATTACTAGGTAGCTGACAGCTGATTAAACTAACAAAAAATAGCATAAGCTGCTTTGCTTGCTCAGCGCAGTTGTCGTGATTTTACTGACCCTTTTCACCAACAAGGCCACCATACTTTACATTGTCACTGTCATGTATTTGGACAGTGTTGTGTTAGGCGCTGATCAGGTTTGACACACTGGATGTGAAATAAATCGGTAAGCCAACTGTCAGCTTAAAGTGGAGGTTTTCACAGCCAAGGTCCAAGTCAGTTAGCAATTTGGAAATCTCAGTTACACATTACCTAAGAGGAAGTCAGGATGCAAACAATAAGATATGTACGAAGTCAGATTTAAGGAATTATCGCACACTGCATAAAATTGAAGCTACAACCTCCTTACTGCACTAGTTTTGTCATTATGGATCTTTTCTGCCACTTCTATATTTGCCATGTTTGTATAAAGGGTCAACTCACACACTATGCCTACCATAAAAGTTCTTATTTCAGTTATTAATTATAATTATAAACTGTATTTGTGCACATAGAGCAAAATCTCTATGCTCATAACTGTACTGAAAAATCAGCATGACACTCTTTGGTAATCTTATTTTAATGCCATAAAGCTAAAGCTTTGTTCCATGCATAAAGGTTTTGGGTTTAAATTGTGATATTGTAAGAAAAACTACCTCGCCTGCCACAATTTTTCAGCTTTTAACACAGATTTGCATTAACCTTGGTCCTTACAGTGTCGATCAAATGAAATGGTGACCTTCACTTCCCTCGATTTGAATGATTTAAGGGGTGTTGAGGTAACCCATGAAGCTACCTCAGAAAGAAAGAAAATGATTGAACTTCTTTTAAGTTCGAGCTCAGTCTCTATATGGTTTTAAGTGATTTGAATGTTGACAACAATCCCACACTTCTAATGTTTGCAACGGCACGGTGCTGAGTTTTCACCTTCTTGGCAGCTGTCTTTATGTGCATCTCTAAAATAGTCATGGTTAAAATTCTACACAGAAAAACTCAAGATAATGCACACCAGACATGGGCGTTATTATTAACAGATTTACAGTATATATAAAATGCATAGGTTGGATGGAGAATGATGACTGCATGTTGTTAACTGTTTGGGTTCCAATTTCACACTCTTTGCATGATAAACATATAGAAAAAGTACATATAATGGAGCAAAAACATTTTTCAGCAGCCTTTGATTAAGCAATGTGGGCCTGCAGCAGCTGCATATAAATGCATATTCAACAATTTAAGAATGAAACCAGTAGTTCTCAGTTTGCATTTACATTTGGAGTTCATACACACTGCTCTTGCTTTAGCGCTTTGTTGTTTGTACGTGTTCATAAAGGACAAGCCTTGCAAATATACAATGTCAGCTGAAGTTTCCCAATCTGTCATTGGTCTCTGAGATGGACCACACAGGCTCATAGGAGTTGATCATGACTTTTTGAGCAGCAGTTAGGCAAAGCTACAGTCATGCCCCCCCCTGCAGGCAAACTTAACCCTTTGTTTAGAAAGAATCCATCTTAGAAAAGAATATTGATCGTACATCAGCTTAGTCACTATGTGTGAACATGAACAAATCTATTTCAAAACTAGTAAATTGAGTACCATACCATAAATCAGAGACAAATACTTCATGCTTCCTCAGTGATAGAATCGGTTGAGCTTAATTTTATTTTAATAGCAAGTTTTTATGTTCATAAAGGCATCACATACCATGCCTACAATTTCTGTCTGCTTTGGCTCACAGAGTTGTTCCAGGATTTGTGTCCTCAAGACAATATTGGCTTCATTTGGTACATCTGGGAAAGACTTATTGATGTTCACAAATTAGGACTGAACTGTCTCATTTCAGTGTGGATTTTCCTTTTACCCGCCTCCCTTTAGCTCAAGGGAGATAATAATACTAATCCCTAATCAGAGTCAGTAGGGACAACTTCACTCCGCTGGCTTCTTCTCAGCTTTCGGGCTGCAAGTCTTTCTTCCTGCCTTTCCGCCAATGCGACACTTCACAGTCTGAAAAACAAATGAGAAGAGAAACTCCTTTAAACACTGGCACCTTAGTTTCCATTCAAAGATTAACTTCTGTAAATATGATTGTCTATCATGATGTTTTATCACCATGTTTTTATTATCACTTCTCTGCTTCTCTCTCCATGTAAGTTAAGATAATCCTTTTATAGCACCTCAGCAGGGACATTTCAACTGTTACAGCAGCATAAAACCAGACTGTCAGTGATGTAGTAGCTCATCTTGCTCACAATCACCATTCACAGGTTACTGTAATGTGTGTAATGTGCTACTGTAATGTTCATTTTAGTTAATAAAATATTAAAACTGTTTAAAAATGTTGGTGTGCATGCTTTAAGTTTTTACAATTGGAAAATGTAAAGAATCCTGTAAAGCGAGGATAAACAAAGATTAAAATATTAAAAGACATAACTATTGTTCACTTCCATGTTCATAGTTGTATGTAGTTTTTTGTCGAAGCCATAGGGAACCACTAGAGAGCTGTGGGACCCCTGCTCAAGGAGTTGTATTAATTCTTGTGAAAATGAAAATTTCTGTAAAATGACAAATATGACTTTGAGCAGAGTTTGAGTGAGCACCCATCAGGGGATCATCGTGTGTAAGTTTGATTAAATTCTGACCAATACCATAGGTGATTAAGCAGTGATGTTTGTGAACTGCGGATGGACGACGGGCACCTCACCATGGCTGGATGAGCTAAAAATCACATCTAAATTGAAAAAGATCAAAGAGGGAATATATGGATATAAACTGGGCTTATAAAAAACGATGCCCTATCCTACAGAAACAGACATGGACCCTTTTCGATTCATCTGATTTAATCTGCATTGTCCAATGGGTTCCAGGTGCTGTCAAGTTATGGATATGCTGCGTGGCTTTTTCTCTCTCCTGACCCACTGGAACAGCACCCTCTCTGTGTCTCTGATTACCAAATTAATCAATGGGTGTACCATATGAACTAAACTCCAAAACTACTCAACTTAAAAACAACTTTATTTTCAGGTTCCACCTTTTTGAGATGCATTCAACTGTGCTTGATAATCTGCACTTTATGGCAGATACTATAAAATGCATGGACCACTATAGGAGCATTTAAACTCATATCTGATGAATTCCCGAATCACTTTTGTATTTAATATTCTGCAATGAAAAATTGTCAGTATTTCAAAAGAGAAGCTGACCAAAAAGCAGAACAGATGCGAGGAAAGCTTTCAAAACCATGTCTCAAAATCTTCCTATGGTATACGCACTAGAAAGATTATGAAATTTGGTCAACCCACACTAGACACAATGTAATGTGATACTCTTTGCTTGCTGACTGAAGCAACCTTATGTGCTCCAGATGTCACAGACTCAAACAACAGAAACTGTATGCAACACATCTAGTATGATGGATTGCTCTGTGTAGAACTGTATGGCCATGGTAGCACAATTACCCTACTTCCCTACATTTGTTTTACTTCCAGTGAACAGTTTGCAATACTCTGTCACTATATAAATTCCAGCTCATTAGCATTTTACTACTGTTTAAGAGTTAAGTTAATCAACTACAAAATTAAAACCACCTGCCCAATGTTAAATAAACTCCTCTCATGAAACCAAAACAGCTCTAACTCAAAAAGACATGAACATGGATCCTCTGGAGATATCCTGTGCTGTCTCACACTGATATGTTGTCAGTGGAAGTCACGCCACCATAAAAGATTTCAATTTAATTCAATTTTATTTATCTAGTGTCAGTTCACAATAAAAATCAGCTCAAAGTGCTTTACATTGTAAGGTGAAGACCCTACAGTGTTATAAAGAAAACCCTAACAATCCAACGAACCCTGATGGGCATATGCTTGGCAACTGTGGGAAGGAAGAACTCCCTTTTAACAGGAAGAGACCTCCAGCAGAACCAGGCTCAAGAAGGGGCAGCCATCTGCCCCAACAGGTTGGGGTTGAGGGGAAAGAGAAGAGAGAAAGGAAAGAAAACAGGGATTTGCTGCTGCACATCTTGTGGATGTTTGATTTGTTTGGGATTTTAAGGAGATTGGAGGTTTAGTCAACGCTGTAGGCTCTTCACTGTTCGGTTTCTTGAGCTATTCACAAGCAGTTGTTACAGTTTGGTGGGGCACACTGTCCTGCTGTGGAAGACAATTGAGCGATTGTAGGGTGTGCATAATAGGCAACAATGTTTTAATTAAAGTTACAGCCACAGTACCAGTGGTTTCCCACGAGATAACAAATATTAATTAATTCCCATTTTTTTTAAATTAAAGACTACTTGTATTTTTAAATAATATTTAGGTGCATTTAATAGCATAGCATATTTAATAGCATATTCTTATACTTCTAGTTTTTGATTTTTGTCAGTTTCATACTTGTACAGATTTTTGCTAAAAGCTTCGGTACATCAATTAACAAACGTAAGATTCACTAAGAAATCCTTTTTCTTAGTGAATCTGCTAAATGTTTGGAAAGGGGTAGAAAACGTTAAAGTGAAGGCAATGAAGACAGATGAGAAAACAACAAAGAATCAGAGATTCCAGAGATCTGAGAATAGTTATAAGCTGAGATTAACCCTGCATGTTAAGACCCTCTAGCATTGATAGAATCAACTAATATCAACTGAAACCAGCTCTTACATTAAAGGGCTTCTGTAACAGGAACAGAGTGTGGTCACATCCTGACACTGAGCCAACATCTTCACGTGGATACATATGTAGCATTTACAGATGCTTATATTACTTGAAGCCAATCACTGATAGCTTTGGACATGTGTTTTATATTAGCAGTCCACTGTTACAGCAGCCAGTGTGCTGGCACATCAACCTGTTTCATTGTTTTTATTAACCTGTTCTCTTTTCTGATTTCTCCTCAGTTGCTGATTGGCTGCTGAGCTTTGGCTATCCATATAAAGCCAGAGGAGGCAGAGCATGGTGGGTGTTCCCTCTGTTCCGCTTCCTCCCTTATCAGCATCAGCATTTCTTAGTTACTTGTGGCAGTTATGTTTATTAATTATTAGTTGAGATGGAAGCCCAAGAATTTAAGAAAAACAAAACTGAAAACAGGACTGCCAGTAATTCCTAGCTCCTGGATGAGCCCCCATATATATTAAGGTCCCCCAACTTAATGGCTTTCATTTCTCTTTTTGTTAATGTTTGATTGTTGTAAGAAACTATATTGCTTTATTAAAGGTGGTATCTCATGTGTTGAGCCATTAATTTGGGGACTGTAACACATGTGTCAAAGCAGACTAAAATTGTGGCTTTTTAAAGTTAAATGTGCCAGTTAAACATACTTCACGGATGTCCAACAGTATAATTTTCTACAGATATATCTACTTTCAAGCAACATGAATAAAAGAGACTAATAATTAATAATTAATGTTAATTTAACTTATTTTATGATTTTGATTTTAATTTAGCGATGCTGCTGTAGAAATGGCAATACATTTTTTCCAGCATTTTCTATGTCACTGAGCAAGTTTTGGTTTGTCTTTCCGAGAATCATTTTAAGCAGGAGGTGGTGGTTAGGCACAGTGTGCAGTGGTTCTTAAAGTTTATTTGACAAGTCCCACTTCAAAAGCTCAAATAAGTTCACCACAATAACAAAAGAGGGTCTGAATTGAACTTCATTTAAATAAAGGTGCATATAATCAATGCAATAGCATCAGTAAACTCCTGTTTGATTTTTCCTTAAAAAACCTCTATATTCACCTTAATTTTGCTTCATATGTTTCACCTGGTTTTCCACAACCCAAGAGTGGGGCTCACCCCACAGTCTGAAAATCACTGGTGTTAGGGGCTACATATCATGTTAATGAGGGTCCTCAAGTAGACAGAAGCACAGATGTCTGTTTCCCGCTCTCTCTCTGTGTATAAAAGTTTTTGAATGGCAGGACTTCAAGTATCCATGATAAATGTATTTTCTGTGTGCCAATTAATTTCACTGGAAATATGGAAACACAACATTTGTCCAGATGGTTTGGCAAAGGCTCCAGTACATCCCAGAGCATCAAAGGTTTGGCTAGGCTTTGACCAAGAAGAGGGGAGGACACTTGCACAACGCACTGGGGCTTAGCACCAAAAAAAAAAGAAAAATATGATGTGAGCATACTATCCTAACAATCAACTAAATCCTGCTTATATCACATTCAATTTGACATTGCACCCCTACAGTCAAATCTACATGAGTTTGAAAAATGCACTTCCAGCTCATCATGATTTGAGTTTGACTAACTTATGCCTGCAGAGTCTTGGCCACCCAAAATGCAGATGAAAAACAACTGTTGATGGCCTCTTTAATTTAGCACTGTGACATTCTGTAATGAGGTGCATGGGGAGTTTATTCCAGATATCATCTTTATGTAATTTATAAGCTGATGAGCAATAGCTTTAAATTGAATTATGGCCTACAGCATCATTTTATTATTATGTTCTATTGCTTTCTTCCTCTGTTCTACTTACAGTCCACCTGGCCCTCTGTGCTAGAGAAGCACTCCTTGAAGAGACAGTGCATGGTGCGGGTCAAGTTGTCCAAGAGAGACTTTGGCGAAGCAAATCGCCAACTAGACTCTGGCACTCGGTCAGGCTCTTCTGTTAAACTGTCCCATATGTCCTGGATTCGCTCTGGAAGTTCTTCCTGGAACACCTGGGCACATAAAAACACACACACACATAAAAGTGAGACAGTTGTTTATCCTAACCCGAATCAAGAGTGTGACATCAACAGCTGAAAGATCAATATACACTGAGATAAATAAAAAGTACAAAAAATTACTTGAGCAGTCAAAAAAAACAAAAAAAAAAAACAACACTGATCATATCAGTTTTTGTATATTTTTCATTCCTTCCAGTCAGAGAAAGCCAGCAGATGTTTTGATTCATATTAGTGCCAGCTGTCCTGGCTGAGCATCTGTCACACACTTCTCCTCTTCTGCATCAGTGATCTAGATTATTTTAAAAGCAAGCTAGACTCATGTCATCTTTAATGGAGATTTTGGGGGAAATGTATACAGCTGGTCTGTTTGTCATATATTTATTGTGCTTTCTTAATTTTAATGTTTTTATTGCCTTTAGTGCAGGGGCGGTGGGGTAATGGGTAAGGTGCCAGGCTCATGATCAAAAGGTCGTGAGTTTGAGTCTGACCAGGATTGCCTGGGGGTCTTGCGGTGTGTGCCTCTGTCCACCCAGCAGTAGAAAATAGGTACCAGTAAAATGCTGGGAAGGTAACCCGTGATGGACTAGCGTCCCATCAGGAAGAGTGTAACTCCTAAGTCGCTTCATGCTGCAGAAACCAGGAATAAGCTCCGGCCCCATGAGCCTTGTAGGTTTGGGTGTAAAAGCCCAATGGACTTTATTGCCTTCAGTAAAAAGGAAGCAGCTGAAGGTACATATATTACTTAGCATCACTTTGCTTTCTTACTACTGGTTGTCTTGATTTATTTATTTTTTTTAAAGTGGCAAATTTACAGGGAAAAAGTTACAAATTTATGAGAAAAAAACTAGGAAACAAGTGTTCTTTCAGTCAAGGAGCACCTCACTTTTAAGTTGGAAGAAATTCACATATTTGAACTCCTGGAATCAATAACTCATTAGAAATGTTTTTAGAATACAAACTACACCTTTTTCCAAACACACATTTCAGGCAGACAATAAACTACAGGCTCATTTTCATGAAAACCAATAGCACCCAGTGCAATAACATGCTGTAGCTAGTCAGCTAGAGTAGACAAAGCTGTTACCCAGCAAGGACCTGGTTATTTTAAAGGCCTTGAAAATAAAGGGGACTTATAATGCTTATTATCTGTGACATTTAGCTTATTGTTACAATGGTGGATGCTCATACTGCTCTAATGCTATTTTCCAAAAGTTTTTTCTCCTGCTGCAACTGTGCACCAAGGCCTTTTTTCACTATGAATATTACTCAAGTAAGGACCAAAAGCAAAAGCATGGCATTGGAAATGAGTGTAATAAATCCTTTTTTAACCTCCCTCCTTAGCAAATTTCCCTAATTACTCAGTAAAAATGACAAGAAAATATGCACATTATTAGGAGAAAGGACAAACAAGATATGACTGTGGAGTGATCCCAGAGTTAGTCAGATTTTATCACCATCTGCTGCATTCAACACGAGACCACAGGGCCTGATAGGACAGCTGGGCAGAAATTCATTTAAGCTGTTCAATCACCCATGTCTGACATTTAGGAAGCTGTCTAACCTGAATGAATGGGCCTGGAACATTTTATTTCTGACTAAACACTAAACAATAGCATACAAAAGTCCCAAGTTCTCAATATTAAAAAATAAAATAACAACAACATTAATAATTAAATAGCTTAATTTGAAGAGAAATCAAGCATACACTGTAAAATGAGAATTATCAGAACAACTTAATTATATGTCAACTCGTACCATATACTTGAATTAAGTTTATTTAAATCAAATTAACAAGTTAGATCAACCCAACAGATTTAAGTTAGATGCACTTTAATAATTTAAGTGTCTTTAAATTAGAGTTTTGGATTATTCTAGCTTAAATTTCATTTAAGTCAACTTAAATATTTAAAAAACTTTAACTTAATTATTAGATGTGTACTTTAGGCTGCTCCTTTGGATTCTCTCCACATTAGTAATTTGGCAGAGGTTTTATGCCAGATGCCCTTCCTGACCACGGTGAGAAGGCCTTGACTCCCCACCTGGAATCGAACCTTTCATGTGCAAGATGAATGTGTAAACTACCACACTATTGGGACACTAACCTAATTATTAGCTTTTTGCATTACTCACTTCCTACGTAACGCTTTCCTTTGGGAAAAGTAAATTTTACAGTTACTTTTATGTCTGATTTTAGTTTGCCCTAATTAAAACTTCAAGTTGTTTGAAAAAACTCATACTGAAACTGACTGACATTTTGTGGACTTTATTACAGAAATGTATCCAAAAATGCTAATAATGCTAATGCTAACAATAATAATAATAATAATAATAATAATAATGCAACTGTAAAAATAACTTTTCCTGAAAGAAAAGTGTTATTTTGGAAATGCGTAATGCAATACTTTGGCATAAAGCTAACAATTAAGTTAGTGACCTTGTATAGTGGTTTACACATTTGCCTTACAAGCAAAAGGTCCCTGGTATGATTCCAGGTGGGAACATAAGCCCCTCTCACCATGGAAGGTTGCTTCAGGAGGGTTGTCCAGTGTAAATCTGTGAAATTACTGATGCTCTCTCTCCCATAGTCTGTGTCTCTCTTTGCTCTCCTTTCTCTCTTCTCTCTCTCCTCACCCCCAACCAGTCAAAGCAGATGGCTGCCCCTCCCTGAGCCTGGAGGTTTCTTCCTGTTAAAAGGGAGCTCTTCCTTCCCACAGTCGCCTAGTGCTTGCTCATAGAAGATCATCTGATTGTTGGGGTTTTCTCCCTAATATTGCAGGGTCTTTACCTTACAGCGTAAAGCACCTTGAGGTGACTTTTGTTGTGAATTGGCACTATATAATGAAACTGAATAGAATTGAATTGAATTGATGCAGACTAATACACTGTGGAGAACCCTCGGGGAGAAATTCTAATTTAAAAACACTTAAACGTAAATCTTTTGGGCTTATCTGACTTGTTGACTTGATTTAAAAAAACTTAATTCAATCATGTGTTAACAGTTGAAATAATATAGTTAAGCTGTTCCAACAATTCTCTTTTTTACAGTGTAGATATGGTACAGATGCTGTACAATCTCTCTCTTACCTCAGCAGGATGTGATTGCGCAAACACTCCCTCAGCATCTCTGAAGCGGCTTTCCAACTCAGCAGTGTATGGACGTGAAGGATGTCTCTGTGGCAGGACCCCAAGGATCTAAAAATTCAACCTGTCTTTAGTTCATGTCATCATTAAAGGTGTCAATTTCAACTGTAAGGAAATTGCTACTAACTATTAAGGGAAACTTCAATTAATTATTCTGAACTATTACGACCTGAATACTCAATCAGTGTTATTGACAATCAACATTCACAAAATTAACTCCTCTTCAAAAAAGTGTGGGATATCTACAGCTCAAACCAGGAGTTTACATAAACTGTGTAAAAAGACACAAACATTTTTTCTCACTGTCTGAATCTAAATCAGACTAAGCCTCTTCTGTTTTAGGTCAGTTAGGATTGCCAAAATTATTTCTATTTGCTAAATGCTGCAATAATGAGAGAGAGAATATTTTAGAGAGATTTTTATTAATTTCTTCGAAATCAGAAGTTTACATACACAAAGATTACTATGCCTTTAAACAATGTGGGATAGCAATGACGATGACATGGCTTTGGAAGCTTCTGATGCACCAGTGCATGTATTTTAAGACAATACTCAAACACACTATTTTCTTGTTTGACATTATGGGAAAATCAAAAGAAATCGGCCAAGATATCAGGAAGAGAATTGTGAAGTGCTTGAAGGTGCCATGTTCATCTGTTTAAACATCTGCAAGAAGTGCACTGGTACCAATCTTCAAGAATAAAGGTGATGTGCAGAGCTGCAGTAACTACAGAGGGATCAAGTTGATGAGCCATACCATGAAGATATGGGAGAGGGTTGTTGAGGCTAGGCTAAGAAGAGAGGTGAACATCAGC
>VUQH01047548.1:0-10271 GCA_015106775.1 Etroplus canarensis
TTCATACAACTCGCCATAAACCTTTTCCTTTATCTTTGCCTCTTCTCTCTTTGCTGTGCACCTAGAATCCCAGTACTACTTTCTCCATCTCCCTCACTGTTCCACTTTTCTTTGTTAACCGTTTCCTTTGAATACTTTCCTGTACTTCCTCATTCCACCACCAAGTCTCCTTGTCTTCTTTCCTCTGTCTAGAGGACACACCAAATACATTCTTGGCTGTTTCCCTCAGCTGCACTTTCCCAGTCATCTGGTAACTCTTCACTACCACCCAGAGCCTGTCTCAACTCCTCCTTGAAATCTGCACAACATTCTTCCTTCCTCAACTTCCATCATTTCTTGCGTCAATCTTCTTGCTTTTCAAAATGTTCCTATAGACCACCATGCAAACTACACTTTTCCCTGACACCACCTTGCAGTCTCCTACCTCTTTCAGGTTCCACCTTCTATATAAGATATAGTCCATCTGGGTGCACCTTCCACCACTCTTATAGGTCACTCCATGTTCTTCTCACTTCTTGAAATATGTATCACCACAGCCATTTCCGTGCTTTTCCAACACCTCCTCATCCCCTCTGTTCCCTTCACCTACATGCCCACTGAAGTCTGCACTAATCACTACTCTCTCCCCCCCTGGGAATACTCTCTACCACTTCATCCCACTTACTCCAGAATTCCTCTTCCTCTTCTAAATGACATCCAACTTGTGGGGCATATGCACTAACAACATTCAGTAAAACACCTTCAATTTCCAGCCTGAAAGTTATATTTCTGTCTGACGCTCTCTTCACCTCCAGAACACTCTTCACATACTCTTCCTTCAAGATTGCCGCTACTCCATTTCTCTTCCTACCTACACCATAGAACAGTTTGAATCCACCGCCGATGCTCCTGGCCCTGCTTCATTACACCTGGTCTTGCACACGCAATATATCTACCTTCCTTCTCTCTTCCTTCCCCTTAAACCAATAATCACATTCAGGTGAAGCAGGTGACAACAGGGGCTTTTAACAACCAACAGCATCTGGAATTTGCTCCTGAGCAGCAGTTATGTGCAAGAAAAACCTTTATTCATAAGAGGTCAAAGAGAATTTTTTTCTCTCCTTTGAGCTGACAGAAGGTAATCCCTCTTGCTGTGTTGGGGAGAAAAGTGTCTGACTCTCAACACGTTGAGGCAGATGGGCCACAGCAGCAGAAGACCCTATATATTCAATCCACACCTGCCAAGAACAAAAATCTAAAGCTGCGGTGGACATGGGCTCTCCAAGACCGGACAGTTATAAGTTAGAAAAAAGTAGTGCGACCTGATGAAACTCTGTTTCTTCTGAGGTTGCAGATGACATGCTTGGTGTCAGCACTGTGAATCAATGGACCTAACCTGCCAAAAGTAAGGCTTCCGGGGGTGTGATGAAGTAGGGGATGTCTTCTTAGCAAACACGTGTTGGGGACTTTCAAAGAACTCTTTCCAACAGCTATTAGAACGAGCGCTGAATCTGTTTGGAGAGCAAATTGGAGGCCTATGCAGTGTGACTGTGGAGAAAATAATGTTCTAAACGTAACATCCTGTTTGGACTGGAAGCAGAGACCATTTATTATATACTACATTAGCATGCAGGGCACGTTAATGAGCAGAACTTTGGCACGCTGAATGATATTTTTCTTTTGTTGTTTTTTGTTTTGATAACTGTGTAAAAAACACAGCCTTGTGGTACATGTCCACAGGATCTGTCATGTAAATCTTGTCTCCTGGAGCAACATCAGCTTTACAATCTTGACTTTTCTTCTTGACAACTTTTCAAACCTCCCAGAAGCTCGTATAAAAGCTGTGACTGTTAGTTAAGATGGAAAGCAGAGCACGATTTATATGCAGTTTTACAGCCTTACTTAAGAAATGGGGGGGTGCACAGACTGTTGCGTGATAGCCCAATGAGTGGTATCAAAATTCACTAAGAGGGCTAATTTGACGTGTTCATATAAATCATGCAGTTTGGAAAAATGATGGACCGTAGCCATTACTCTGCTCCTGAAGCTCTCCTGAGGTGAGTTTCCTACAAGAGTTTTGACTCCGAAAACAGGCCTTTAATCACCCAGGGCAGTCAACAGTGTGTGATCACCTGGCTTACAGCTGGTGTTCAAATTCATCCTGATGCTGTTAGATCTGGTGGGGTAATGCCACTGCATTTTTTCCCCCCTTTCTCTGCCCCCCGAGTAAGAACACCAGTACTGAGCAATTCTGGAAAGCCTGAGTCGCTGCATTATTTGATACAATGATTGACAGTGTTTTCAAAATTACTTTTATATTACAACTTTGTCCAAAAACAGCTGTGATGCTGTGAATGCAAAACGTTTAATGAATTCTATATGTAACTACAGATGAATGGTGAGGCGTGGACCAAAGTGTGAGACACGGAGGCAGGTGAGGTGAAAAACAAAAGAGGCTTTTACCATGTGAAGACGAAGTCCAAAAGGTAAAACCCTAAACTATACCAAAAAAAAGAAGAAGGAAGACAAAATGAGCTTTTAACATCACGGGAGCTAGTTTTAATACCATTTAAGTAAGGTTCCAGTCACACGTGTCTTGGCCACCAAAGCTCGCTAGGGAAAAATGTGTGTTCTCTGGTTAAATTGGCCAGGGATTTTTGGAGATTGCTGTCTGTTGCTGTGAAACCGCTCATTAAAGCCCCTGTCATACAGGCCTAGAGACTGGTCAGTGACATCCTAGCAATCACAGGTAGCTCGTGAAAAAATCTGAATTCCCTGACCGGGTGGTGAGTGATCGCTGGAGGTTGCTGGCTGTGATGAAACTGGTCACAAAGAGCTAAACGGTGATGCACTAAAAATGTCCCGCAATTGCTTGGCTGCCAGCAGATTGTCACGGTTGCTTGTAGTTTAAGTGGAAGACATCAACCTGTCTGCAAACGCTCGCCAACTTCTGGCTGAGCCTCAAAGACGAACTTGGAGACAGGCTCCTCCATCAGCCTGCTCAGAGGTGACGGCCATGAAGTTGTGCCTGTGGAGACAGGTCTACAGCCAGAACAACAGACAGAGGAGCTGCTGGTGTGGCAGTGGTCTGGGGCTAGGAGGAGCTGGGTGGAGATTGATGCAATTCTCTCCCACGAACAGGAAGACCTTCTCATAGAATGATTTCCTGCTCCCCCCCCCACCATTCATCTGCTGCCAGAAAATGCGTGAACTGGGTCAAAAATGATGTTTCTACAGTTTCTGTTGATGCACAGTTCCTTTGGACATCAGAACTGACATCCAGTTTGAAAGAATGAAGACCACAGTGGTTAAAAAAATAACCAGTGCTGATATGATTCATTGAAAAAAGAAAAGAGCTTTACTGGCAGAAAAAAAAGGCAGAGTCCAAAAGGTAAAACCTAACCTGTGCGTGAAACTCAAACCCAACAGAAAACCGGGAACCTAACAATAATCAAAACCGCTGAGCACGAACACAGTAAAACCAAACAGAAATGAAACTCAACATGCATGAATTCAAAACTCAAAAGCAACGCAAAGCCCTGGAACCATAGCACATACAGTATTACTGTAATACAACAGATTAATTGGCACCAGGTTTTGATATGGTGAGAGGCTGAATGCTGCGTGGGAAAACAGTCCAGTGTTTTATGTAAAACTTCACAAAATGTGGGGATTTCTCATGGCTGTGATCTTTGGGTCTTCAGGCTGCAATGCATTAAATACAAAGGATTTTGAAGAGGCAATCACTGCATGGGCTCGGGAACACTTCCAGCACCCACTGTCAGTCAACGCTGTTTGATGTTGCATCCACAAATGCAAGAAAAAATGAGCCCAAAAGCAAGATTCTGAAAGGCCGACATCAGCGTTGATTGTTTAAGATTTATAATCGAATTTGATCATATTCCATTGTGCAGTAGGGATCTCGCCTGAGGAGGTGACTTGTGGTCACGAGACACACGTCCAATTTGGTATTGATGTGCGCAGAACAGACAGCTGGACAGAAATGGGAAAGGAACTCCTGTAGTATCTTGAACTTCCTCGGATTGTAAAGGAAACTCTGCTGAGCCCTTATGAAGGTACAACATATGTGGGCGACCTACTTCAGTCTTGGCTGAGGGGGAAGGTTAAATATTAGGCCGAATAAACAGATCAAATGAAAAAACTTGTGGCAAACAGAAAGGCTCGAAGCTGCTGAAAAGTGTGTCTGAATTAAGAAAACACATCAGAGCTGTAACATCTGTTGACCAAACTTCTTGTGTGTGAAAACAAAATCAACAGCCCAAAGTGTAGCCAAAATTATGTCGCTGTAATATATGGGTTTCAATTATTTCCAAATCTCTATTGTCTGTTTTCATTAATTACACAATGTCCCAAATATTTTTTTTTTTTAATTAGGTTGTATTTTTGCTTAACGACTGCAGCTATGGTGAATGGAGTGCAATAAATAGACTGTAATTACGTCAAATAGACTTCACAGGGGTGTTGCGGTTAGGAAAATACCAATCAGCTCACAACATCACAATCACCAATGATCAAACGACAAGTGTTAACCACAGGTGCAAGGTGCAAACTACACCATAGGAACAAAAGTGTTGGGCCACACCTCTTAATCGCTGAACTCAGGTGTTTCGTTTAGTTCCGAGAGAGTGGCTGTGGCTCGGTGGGTTATCTGCGTCCTTCGTCTCCTCAAGCCTACATGCTGAAGTGTTCTTTGTCAAGACGCTGAACTGCTCCCAATGCTTCAAAGGCACAGAATAAAACACAGTATTAATAGGTATATGTGGCTTGTAGTAAAACATGTTTTTGAGTGCTCACTTAGAGTAGAAAAGCACCAGGCCATTTGCCATTACCACAAGTATTTAAAATGCAGCCTGCCTTTGCATGCAATTGTCAGTCAACAAGTTTAGTACTGTAACAGGATGCTACCATTACAGGAAGTCGGTTTGTGAAATTTCTTTTCTCCTGTAAGTTCCCCTGTCTGGGGATTAATAAAGTATATTTTTTCTTTCTTTCTTTGTTAGATGTTCCACCAATAGCTGTAGGCGGTATTATTGTAAAGTAAAGCATTTGAGAACCACAGCAGTTTAGCCACAAAGAGGCAGACCACATAAACTTACAGAGTGGGGGTGCTAAAACGCTGAGGTGCACAGTGTGTAAAAGTTGCAGATGCTCTGCTGACTCAATAACTGGAGAGTTCCAAACCTTTAACATCCACACAAAAACTGTGAGGAGAGAGCTTGATGGAATGTGCTGGCATGGCCTGAGCAGCTGCATGCAAGCTTTATATCACCAAGCACTGGATGGAGTGGTGTAAAGAAGGAAGCCACTGGACTCTGGAGTTGGATGGATAAGTCCGTGTTTGGCAAAATTGTTTTTTCTGAGGTTGGCATTGGTTTCTTAGATCCAGTGAAGAGAAATCTTAATGCTCCAGTTTACCAAGATTTTTTTGACAATTCTACTGTATGCTTCCAACTTTGTGGGAATGGTTCGGGGAAGTCTCGTTTTTGTCCCAAGCACGACTGTTCCACAGTGCACAAAAGCGAGGTCCATGAAGGCGTGGCTTGAGGAGTTTGGTGTGGAAAAACTTGACTGGCCTGCACAAAGCCCTGACCTCAACCCCACCAAACATCTTTGGGATGAACTAGAACAGACATTGTGAGCCAGGCTCCCCTATTCCACACCAGTGTCTGACCTCACAAATGCTCTTCTGGATAAATGGGCAGAATTTTCCACAGACGCACTCCAAAATCTTGTGGAAAGCCTTTCTAGAAGAGTGGAAGCTGTTATTGCTGCAGTGGGGGGACCAGCTCCATATTAATGCTTGTGGATTTAGAATGGCATGCCATAAAAGCTGCTGTGGGTGTAAAGTGTACGTGGCTGAATACTTTTGTCCATGAAGCGTATGTAAAGGGTGCCTGCCTACACTGGCGCTGAAGATGCTTATTTGTTCGGTGCAAATGCAAGAAGTACAGCAGTACTACTTTCACTGAGGAATTTTTGCTCATGGGCACTGCTTTTTTCATGACAATAAAAAGGGACTTTCACGAACGGTTAAACACAGTTTGGAAGCAGACTATTGTCTGCAATATCTTTATATCATATCCATGGAAGTAAGGGGAAAATCCCACTCTGTGAAACACAATATATGTGCCAGTAGTGTCTTTATAGTTATGTTAGGCATCTAGACTGTTGTGGAAGCCTCCTAACCTCTTAAGTGCTGACATAACTTAATTTCATCACTCATGAGCAGCCTCACAGTAAATCTGCGAAATCCCCACATTTTGCACAAACTGATATTTAGTTTAGCTTGTTCTAATGTTGAGAAATTTTTGGCTATTTTATCATTTTAAGTAACGTGCTCAGGAAACAATGATTATATAAATATTTTTTATTAATCACTGATAATGTAACAAGCAGAAAACACTCCTCAGAATTCCACAGATTTCCCCCTGGATGACTGCAGAAAAATATGAAAAAAATCTGCAGATTCTATTTGGGCCTGTTCATGAGCTGTAAAAATAATTCTCAGGGTAACACAGATAATGATTAGGGTCACAGAAGTTGACATATGTAATCATTTTATTTAATAATAGTTTTTTATATGCTGGGTGTTGTATGAAAAGCCCTTGTTAATCATGTTATGTCCAAGTACATCTGTGCAGTTCACTAATTAGATTTGTACAATTTATCAGTTTGAATGAGACATCATAGACAGTCATCTCCTTCGTCTTCTAATTACAGCTGTTCCCGTTAGGGGTCACCACAGCAGATCATCTGCCTCCATCCCACCCTGTCCCTTCCATCCTTGTCCCTCTGCACGTCCTCCTTCACTACATCCATCAACCTTCTCTGTGGTCTTCCTCTTCTCCTCCTGCCTGGCAGCTCCATCCTCAAAACCCTTTGTCCAGTATGTCCACTATCCCTCCTCTGAACATGTCCAAACCATCTCAGCCTTACCTCTGTGACTTTCCAAACTTCTGAACCTGAGCTGTCCCTCTGATGTGCTCATTTCTAATCCTGTCCATCCTGATCACTCCCAGTGAAAATCTCAGCATAGACTGTGATAAATAAATAATCTAATTCATGAGCATACAGCTAATAAGTTTGGAAATTTAGCATATCAATGCCTGTAAATAACTGGCTTATGTGTAATTACCTCACAAAATTCCAAAAGCTGTTTTTGGAAATAAAACAATTGTTACATTCACATACACAATTCACATTTTGAATTGCTCCTGGAGTTTGGAAAGCCTGAGAGATAGAAAAGAGGAGCAAGATTAAACTCCTCTGGCTTGACTCTGCTGTGCATAACTAAGAACAAACAAACAAACAAAGTGTATGTGTTAAATGGCACACAGAGCCTGTTGTATAAGTACACCATTGTTTTGCATTCTGAAGTGAATGCCTTTTGCTCATTTTTGAGCTGTGACTACAAAGCCTTCTGCCCTGAGGAGGCTAGAAATAAAAACAACCTTTTCAAATAGCATTCTCATGATTTCATGATCACAAGTATGACAGCTTTATGAATCAACCCATTATTTAGGAAAGAAGACTTGATTTAATTCGCTCCTACTTTGGAACAAGATATTAGGTTTTTAGAATGGACTTCAGCTGTAGGGAAGGTAGGTGTCTTAAATTCTTATGAAATTCTTTGTGAAAGCAGCTGAGATCTGGGATTGTTTGAAACAATAAAAAAAGAAAGAGTCCAGGTGGCAAGTAATCTGCTGGGTGGATATTTATCCCTAAGCCCAGATAAGATTTAAAAGATGCACAAGATAGGCCACTCCAAATCCAGTGCTGTTTTGCTCAAAACACACAACGCAAACGGCATTATTTAAAAGTGGAGCACATGCTTGACTTTCATTACAAACAAAATCTGCTATGAGTGACTCTTGTTTGATCTTCCAGTGACTAATGGGAGGATGGAACATCTGAATTGTGTTAAAATGAGCAAAATTTCTCAGTGGAACTTTTTCTTTAACCAGAGACTCAGCACCGATTTTGACCAATCACCTGTTTGTCACGTGCACATCACAGCCATCCAGTGCTGACCACTAACTAAATTTCTGCAGCAGGAACTTGGCCTAACTTAACATTTGGATGTTGTCATGGGGTTCGTGTTTATCCTCCACCCACCATCCCACATGTCAGGGTTTGCTGTGGTGGTGGTGGACCCAAAAGCAGACTTGAGACAAACTTAAAGGTGAAAAGGCGATTTATTCACAAGGTGTAGGAATAAAACAAGGTGTTCAAGAAACATGCAAACAGTTCGAGTCTATATGCAAGGTCTCGGTACCCAGGTAATCCGGGGTGAGTTCAGAGAATCCTCAGAGAGGTCCGGGGTTTCCAGGGTTCTTCGTTCCAGAGCCCAGAGGTTCTGAGAGTATGTCCTTCAGCTCCAAGGTAGGGTGTGAGAGTGGGTCAGGCAGGTTGCCGGAGTTCCAGGTGAGCGGCTTGGCAGTTCTAGGCATAGGAAGAGAGATAGTAAAGTTACTGGAAGGGAACTTGGCAAACACAGGCAAAGCATAAATGCAGGCTGGCCAAGCTTACTATACTGATGGTAACTAAACTTTCCAGTGGAAACAGCTAGGCTCAAATACAGCCACGACGGAAGATTGAGAACATGTGTGCAGCCACACTCCACCTCCAGACACGCCCAAGCACATGGGAACTGAACAGGTTGTTAACGAGCCCGCTCTCACCATAAATAGAGAACCAGGGAGAAAAACCAGAGAGAAAAGAAAGAAAAAGGCAGATCAGGGCAGGGGACCATGATGCCACAACTAACTTCGGTACAGTAAAAGCACCACGACCGAGGTTCACTGAGGAAAAAGCGGCGATGAGAAGATGGATCTGATTATGAAACTGTGGACACTGGTCGGCTAACAGCTCATGCCTGAAAAACTCATTACCTAATGAGCATACCCTACATACTCCTCCTTACTGCCTCTAATTATTACCACAACCTACAAAATAAACATTGTGCCACTTGGCTTAACCTATAACCATCAGAAATGTGTTTTTCCAGAGACGTCTAAAAATACACGTACACATACATATACACCATGCTCTTACGACATCTCACCATGCTAAGTAAAAAGTAACTGAGACTGCTCCCGTGTGCTTCACCAAGGGGTCACCAGAGCAAGTGAATCCGCAAAGGCAATGTGGCACAGAGTCCACACCGGATCAGGTCCTGACCCAATCCTGGCTTGTGTCCCCACCTGGACTCAAACCAGGGAATTGAATGTGCATACCACTACACTGCTCTGGGGCAGTCAGGAAGGTAAGGAAGGTAACATTCTCCTGGCATTCTTTAAACCCAGACTCGACCATCAGACTGCCAGATAGACAAGCATGATTCATCGTTCCAAATTGGTGGTGTGCTTTGTGCCACTCCATCTGATGACTGGCATTGTGCTTGGTGATGTAAGGCTTGCATACAGCTGCTCTGCCATAGACACTTATAGCATGCAGCTTCCGGTGCTCAATTTTTGTGCTGATGCTAACGCCACAGGAGGACTGGAACTCTGCAGTTACTGAGTCAGCAGAGTGTTGATGATGTTTACGCACTATGCACCTCAGCACTTGGTGACCCCGCTCTGTAGCTTTGTGGCTGAGTTGCTGTGGTTCCTTTCACTTTTAGATGCCGCTTACACTTCATCGTGGAATTTCTAAGAGGGAAGAAATTTAATAAAGTGACTTGTTGCGACAGTGACATCCTATTACAGTACCACGTTAGAACTCAGTGAGCTTTTTAGGAACAGCTATTCTTTCACAAATGTTTGTAAAGGCAGACTACATGGCTAGATGCTTAATTTTCAACACCTGTGGCAACGGGACTTAATGAAACACCAGAATTCAATAATGAAGAGATATTGCCCAATAAACTTGAAAATATAGTGCATTTTGAAACCAGTGGATTTCCTGGCCATTAAAAAAAGGAATGCATCTTTAAGACACTTCCACATTGGCTTCAGTCGGAATGTTTTTTTTCTCGGCTTTGTGTGTGTGTGATTGTGTGTATATCAATGTGATTATGTCTGTGCAGTTTGTGATAGGGTTTTCCTCTTGGATTTAAAGTAAACCACCCTGGTTTACCAGCTGTGCTATAAAAGAAGATCCCAGAAAGTGCAGTGTTTGTTTCATCTAAATGCTATTGCTTGGTAACCGTAACTAATAAAGTGGTTCTAAAGAATAATTATGATCAGATACGATGCACATAATGGAGTCGTGTCCCCCCCCCCCCCCCCCCAAAAAAAACCCCAACAAAACAAACAAACAAAACAGTG
>VUQH01047548.1:10291-22975 GCA_015106775.1 Etroplus canarensis
GGGTGGACCCCCCCCCCCAGAAAAAAAAAAAACCCAAAACACCCCCACACACCCCCCCAGGGATGAATAAAGTATTCTGATTCGGATTCTGAGATACACAGACACATAAGCATTTCCATTTAAGTCACTCCTATAAAACAAATCTGCCGTGCCTGGACCAGTATCAAGACAAACATATTTATTACCTCTAAACTATTTTACCTGGCACTCACAGAACCAGTAACATCAGAGTGAGCTGATCACCATCACTGTAAACAGCTAAAAGTGAGAAGAGGTTATACAAACACACACAACAGTCTAACGCCGTAAAGTAATCAGACATGTGTTTACTGAGGTCACAGAGAGCATGGGAGCAAAGGGCTGTTTTTCCATGGACTCCTACACATATACCGGTACATCTCAAAAACTTAGAATATCATGAAAAAGTTCAATATTTTTGTTAACCATTTCAGAAAGTGAAACCCATTTATTATATAGATTCGTTACACACAGAGTGAAATATTTCAAGCCCTTATTTCTTGACATTTTGATGATTATGGCTTACAGATAATGAAAACCCTAAATTCAGGGTCTCAGAAAATTAGAAGTAAATTTTGCATTTCATTTGGAAATCAAGGTCCCAGAGTCTGGAGGAAGAGTGGAGAGGCACAGAATCCATGTTGCTTGAAGCCCAGTGTGAAGTTTCCACAGTCAGCGATGATTTGGGCTGCTGTGTCATCTGCTGGCGTTGGTCCACTGTGTTTTCTGAAGTCCACACTCAACGCAGCCATCTACCAGGAAATTTTTAGAGCACTTCATGCTTCCTTCTGCTGACAAGCTTTATGGAGATGCTAATTTCATTTTCTAGCAGGATTTGGCACCTGCCCACACTGCCAAAGGTACCAAAAGCTGGTTCAATGACCATGGTGTTACTGTGCTTGATTGGTCAGCAGACTCGCCTGACCTGAACCCCATAGAGAATCTATGTGATATTGTCAAGAGGAAGATGAGAGACACCAGACCCAACAATGCAGATGACCTGAAGGCCACTCTCAAAGCAACCTGGGCTTCCATTACGCCTGAGCAGTGCCACAGACTGATTGCCTCCATGCCACGCCGCATTGATGCAGTAATTCATGCAAAAGGAAGCAAAAGGAGGCCCAACCAAGTATTGAGTGCCTAGAAATGAACATACTTTTCAGAAGCCTGACATTTCTGTTTAAAATATCCCTTTTTATCGATGTTATGTAATATTCAAATTTTCTGAGACACTGAATTTTAGGTTTTCATTATCTGTAAGCCATAACCATCAAGATTTCAAGATATAAAGGCTTGAAATACAGTCTCTCATTTCACTCTATGTGTAATGAATCTCTATGTGGGTTTCACTTTCTGAATCTAGAGGATTTGCCCCCCACTGGCCATTAAATAGAATACAGCTTTAAGACATTTTTGTCTTGGCTTCAGGTTTCAGACCTGGAAGATACGTTCATAAAATAAAAAATAAAAAAACTACAACATTACTTTAAAAATACATTGGAAAACACCTGGACAAACCAACTGTCTAAGATGAGGCCAATCATGGCAGTGGAGTCAAGAGTTAGAGACCAGACAGGTCTTGTTGTTGGGCAGTTCATTATTTCTTCAGTTTTCCTGCCAAGCAGAGCAAAGAAAACATAAAACAAGATTACTGAAGGAAAAAAAACTTCAGTACATGCAGGAAGCAAAATCAAACTGCAAAGTGGGTTTGATAATGTGCAAGTTTGAGATGTACACTATGTGAACTGAGGTGAAGGTTGTTAAAGTTGAGCTTCAGTGGTAAATCATACTCGCTAGTGGTTTTGTGTTGCTTTTATGTAAGCTAGTTTTGAGGGGGGAAAGTATTTTAGCTTAACTCATCCAGCTCAGAGAAACTCATCCAAATCCACTTTACAAGAATAAGGACCACCCACACATCGTTGCTCTATGAGGCAAATTAATGTTGTCTTCAAGAGTAAGAAATAACCAATGCTAACATGTTTCATTTTCCACAACAAAGGGATTCAAAAGGATCTCCAAACACAATAAAAAAACGTAACGCGGTTTTATAGGAACAAAGTACAAAAGTACCCGCCAGATCAGTAAAACACGCAAAAGAACATCAAAACAGATAGAAAACAGTTGTACATACAAATTTCACCCTCCTAAAAAATCAGTTTCTCATACTTGCAGGTATGGTAATGGTCCAACTCCTCTGGAAGTGGACTTCAGACTGTGTTGTCTCATGGCAGCACAAGGCCAAACTCACCTAGGGTGCTTCAATGTAGCAATCAAATATTTCTAGATCTGTCAAAATGTTCTTCTCTTTACTTTGTGTGTGTCTGCCTGTATGAGGGTCTGCCAGTGCGATTGTGTCTGTGTCTGCGGTTTGATTCTGATCGGAAAGTTCACATTGCACACAAGTTCACACAAGTGAAGCGCTAGATGTGTGATAAAATAAGACAGCGGTAAGTAAAATGATTATTACATACAAATACTATTGCATGGTGGCAAAAACGAGCTAGACGATGCAGTTTCTGGAAAAATCGCAGTGGGATGGTTGCTGCTGTTGGATCAAGGGAAATTTCAAAGAAAAGATCAAAGCATATCTATCTGCTTTGAGCTGTCCTTCTTGCGACATCTTCCTAATGCAAAAACCGTGAAAAGTAATAGCCATCGTCGCGCCGCAGAGCTGGTCCATTTGGCGGGCCAACTGTGCCTCTACAGCAAACGATGTGAGAGGGGACACACTCTGAAGGGAAAAGTTTGATAATAATAATAAACTTTTCAGCTGAAAATAACTATAGTCAGATTGTTTGCTTTGCAACAATTCCACTAACCAATAAAGAGGCTCTAAACATTTGATTAGCTCAGCTCGTGATGAGATGCACAGACATGCCTGTCCATTAAAGTCCTATAAAAACAAATCTGTCTTCCCTGGACCAGTAACGAGGAAAATATATTTATTACCTCTTAACTACTTTCCCCGGCACTTACAGCAGCCTGCAGAGCCAGTAACATCAGAATGAGCCTAAATCACCATCAGTGTAGGCAGCTAATGGTGAGAAAAGGTTACACAAACACACACAGCGGCCTAACACCAGGAACTGATGTGTGTACGATAGGAAAATATGCAAAAACATTCTTCATACTTGGTGGTGGCCTTTGAATTGAAACGTGGGAATGACTGAAGTCATTAAGATAAACCCTTCTGTTGCTGTAAATTTGTATAGACACTGGCAATTCACCCAGTGTTTGCTTAGATTAGATGTGTGTGGTGGGACCGCAGTTCGGAATGACTATAAAACAGACATCTCATAGGATGCCTTCAAAAGCAGCTGAAGCTGTCATGCCTTCAAAATAAGTTTCACAACACTGACTGTTTTCCTGCCCGTTTGAAAAATGGTGCTGCATATAACATGCATGTTTACCTAACCTGTTTTTCAAGGTCAAAAGAAGGGTACGCATCCATCACCCATTCAATCAATCACTCTTTAAGGTTTTAAGTTTAAAGTTTGCTCTTGTGTGTATGAGGAAATGTCTTTAAAAGAACTGGAACTTAGGGCCTACTTGTCAAATACAGATATATATCATATAGACCGTTTGTTCTTGAGGCAACTTGATTGACACGTCCCATGCTGCTCAAGGTGTCACTGTCAGGCTCAGCATTCCACAGTGTTTCATTTCTGCTTTTTGTTCCTGCAGGGACGAACCAGCAGGATTCAGAGGAGTTCATGGTCGACTCAGCGACTGCAAGGTGCCCAGGTCCTGTAGCTGCAGTATAATAAAGTATTGTGATTCTGATGAATGTTCACATGCAACATGTTAACTGAGGCCTGTAGAGTCTGAGATGTAGTGATGTAGTTCTCGGTTTTTTTTTTTGTTTTTTTTTTTGGAATTTTTCTCTGGGCATTGCACAGTCTGACTTTGGGGTGAATTTGCTGGGAGGTCCACTCCTGGAAGGATCGTGGAATTGAGTTAAACCACACCTGAATGCTCTGGAGCAGCAAACTGCCAAAACTGCTTTTATAGAGGCGCTCACACTTGTTACTTTTGATTGGCAGCACTTGGCTGCTACTTAACCTTTGAAGTCCTTTGGAAGCAATAAGGGTACACCTGTTTTTTCACAAGACTTCATAGAATCTCATAAAAAACTCTCTTTTTCACATAAATCTATATTTATTCACAGAACAAAATAATCTGGGGAGTCTTGAATGATTAGTGAATCATGTAAGTTCAAAACAGTATAGTAGATAAACATATATATGAATTATATTAGATTTTTAGAAAATATCCCTGTGAGGTTGGGAGAAGTAGGCAGACTACACACAGAGGCTGGAACACTCACTGTTGGCGAGAAAAGAGAGTGAGAGGGCTGTTGAAGTAACACAGATTCAAGTGCACTTTCATCTCTAAGGTCAGACATTGTACCTGGCTTTTATAAAATTGTGAAGCAAACTTGCTCCCTGGCACGTTCTCTTCAACAAACTCTCTCTGACTGCTCCCATCCTGTTGTACCAGAAGCAGCTGTCCGACATGTCATTTCCGCATTCGTTCAGCCAATATCAGAGCACATTCATGTTCACAAGTGCAGATCGTTAAAGCATTCTACTCTAATTTATACATTCGCTTGTTGTTTCTTATATAGAGCACTCATGATACATATTTGTATATTTGCGTTTGTCAGTCTGTCCCTCTGCCACATATAAAACAAGCAAAAATAAAGACATCCTCTGGGGTCCCAAATGTTGATTATAACAGCAACTTTTAGCCACTTTTAATCAAACATATATTATGGAATAGTCATATTGTTTATTTCCTTTAATCTTCTTTTGGGTAAACATGGTTAGTAAAGTTGCAAGATATATAATTGCACTGAGAATCATTTTATGAATCATCAGAATCAAAATACTATATCAATCCCAGCGGGGAAATTTTGTTACAGACACCCAGTTATACAAAAGTATAACAGTTATAAAAAAATAAATCAGACAGGCAGAAAAATGAAGATTAAAATATAGAAACATGTATTTATAAAGTGTAGTATAAATACAAAGCTAAACACTGTATACAATATGTACATGATATGGCAATGGTGCATCGTGGTTGAATAAGTCTGCTGCTGAATGTGCTCTTATGCCTGTCTAACATGACATGGAGAGGGTGTGAAGGATTGTTCAATGTTGTCCTTAACTTGGACAGCATCCTCTTTCCTGACACCACGGTCAGAGAGTCCAGCTCCACACCTCCACACCCACTGGCCTTGCGGATCAGTTTGTTGAGTCTGTTGGTGTCCGCTACCCTCAGTCTGCTACCCCAGCACACTACAGCATAGAGGATGGCTGGTTACCACAGACTCATAAAACATGCCAAGCATCGTCCCGCAGATATTGAAGGACCTGAGTCGTCTCAGAAAATAGAGACAGCTCTGGCCCTTTTTGTTAGATGGCTTCTGTGTGTTTAATGAAGTCTAATTTATTGTGAATGTGAACACCAATGTACTTGTAATCCTCCCCTATCTCTACACGAGCCCTATGGAGAAAACAGGGGTCACAGGACTTCTGGTCCTTCTCATGTCCACAGCCAGATCTTTAGTCTTTGTCAGGGTAGCAGATGGTTCTGTTTGCATCACAGTCCCGTACTCTTCCTCATTACCCTCTCTGATACACCCCACTACTGCAGAGTCACCAGAAAACTTCTGAAATTGAAAGTCTCTATGTAGTAGCTAAAGTCTGTGTTGTAGATGGTAAACAGAAAAGGAGTGAGAACAGTCCCCATGCAGGGCTACAGTGTTGCTGACCACACTGTCTGACACACAGTGTTGCAGATGTAGATACTGTAGTCTGCCAGTCAAGTAGTCAATAATCCGGGCCACAAGGGAGGCATCCACCTGCAGCTTCTCACCTAGTAGTGCCAGCCTGATGGCGTTGAATGCACTGGAGAAGTAAAAAAGGAGACCCTCACAGAGCTCAGTAGCTTGTCTAGGTGAATGTAGATGTGGTTGAGCAGGTAGATAGTGGTATCCTCTACACAAAGTTGGGACTGGTAGGTGAGATGGAGGGGACTCCAGTTTCATGAGGGGTCTGACCATGGGCCAGAGTTGGTCCAGGATGAGTTTCTCCATTGTCTTCATGATGTGTGATGCAAGTGCCACTAGTCGTAGTCTTCAGGGTCACTGGGGTGTGACGTCTTTGGCACAGGCATGAGACATGATCTCTTCCACAGCATGGGGACCTTTTTCAGATTAAGGTTCAAATTGTACTAGTGATGCATTTTTTTTCACAAAGCTGGGGGAACAAGCTTTGAGGACGCTGGGCTCACACCATCAGAGCTTGCTGACTTGCCTGAGTGGAGTCTCATCATCTGTCTCCGGATCTGGTCAGCAATAAGGAGTGCCATGAGGGATGAGGGTTAAACAGTCTGTTATCACTGTGAAGACAGTGACGCTGATCACTGGACATTGTGGATTTATTATCACCTCAGAATATAGTCGATGGGCTACGTCTTGCTAACACTATAAATATGTGGACAGTCAGGAAGCTGAGAGGTTGTCAGTTAGTATTCACCAAGACTGTAGATTACAGTTGTTTAAATGAAACCCATCTTTTCAAAGCTTTAGACACATAAAGCACAGATCAAGGAATAATATGCTGCATTAATGGAAAATTGCTGTCAAAGCTGACATCATGTTGGAGATGATATGCAGTCCTGAAACATTTGAAATGTACAATAGATGTCTAAAAATGCAAAAAAAATAAAAGCGAAAGAAAGAAAGAAAAAGTTTTAACATCTACATCTGTTCCACTGCAAATGACCAAAAGTCCATAAAAAATGTCTTATCTGTTTGATCCATAGGATTTCAGCTTTATCTACAAAGGAAAATCGTGTAAATAAGGACTGAGTGGAGGACACTGAATCCAATTAAGCTTTTCCTCTCTTGTGTTTTTTTGAGATAAACATCATGGTCCACATTGAAACAATATTCCTTGGGCCGCACCTGTTTTTTCCATCTGAAAAGCAAACCTTATTCCTCAGCCTCCTGGATTAAAATGAAGGCACCAGAGGTGGGGAGTAACAAAGTACAAATACTTCTTTACTGTACTGAAGTACACTTTTCAGGTATCTGTACTTTACTATAGGATTTATCTTTTTTTTGACAAATTTTAGCTTTTACTCCCCACATTTTACCATAAATATCTCTAGTTTTTATTCCTTACATTTTCAAAACAGGTTCATTATTATTTTAGGTTTAAGCATTTGGGGGGAGTTACTGAATATTTTTTTTATGTTACTGCAGGTCTTCCAGACATCAAACTGATTTGAACCTAAACAGAAAGAACACCACATAAAAGAAAGTCCTGTTGGTGTATCCATCCCAGTTGCTTATGCTGATGTAAAAAGAGTAGCTATGAAGCAGCAAAAACATATAATTTATGCATAATTTTTAGCACTTTACTCATTTGTCTGTTTAATAAAAATCGGAATACTTTATTAATTTCCAAGTGGAGAAATTACTTAGGTGTGCAGACAAAGTCTATAATGCCAGCAGCTGTTTTTTAATCTGCTTTGTTTTTTCTGCTTTTGTTCTACATAATGGTTGTTCAGGCTGAGTTCATTCATTAGAATAACTAATAGATGTTCAAGTACAGTAGCTCTTCTCTTGTATTAATATCATTTTTAGATCACACACTGCTCAAAAAAAAAAAAATTAAAGGAGCACTTTTTAATCATTAGGTCAGTTAAACTTCTGGGAAAATGTTCTGGTCAGTTAAGTAGCAGAGGGGTTGTTAATCACTTTTATCTGCTTTGGTGTTAATGAAATCAACAACAGGTGCACTAGAGGGGCAACAATGAGGCCACCCCCCAAAACAGGAATGGTTTAACAGGTGGAGGCCACTGACATTTTTTCCTACCTCATCTTTTCTGACTGGTTTTTCACTAGTTTTGCATGTAGTCAGTATCACTACTAGTGGGCGGCTGTGGCTCAGGAGGTAGAATTGTCTTCCGACGAGAACGTCGATGGTTCAATTCCTGGCTTCTCCAGTCTGCGTGCCAAAGTGTCTTTGAGCAGGACACTGAACCCTAAATTGTTCTCAATGCATCCATCGGAATGTATGTGTGATAGTTAAATGTGCTTAAAGGCATAGATTAAAGCGTTGTATAAATGTGTGTGAATGAGGGTTGTAGTAAAAAGCTCTTTGAGTGCTCAGTTACAGTAGAAAAGCGCTATGTAAGTACCAGTATATTGCATTTACATTTACATGAGGAGATACCTAGCCCCAGGAAGTTCTGCAGGACGGCACATCAATACATGCCATTGCCAGGAGGTCTGTTGTGTCCCCCAGTACAGTCTTAAAAAAATGGAGGAGATCCCAGGAGACAAGCAGTTACTCTAGTAGAGTTGGACAAGGCCATGGAATGAACTGGTATGTATACAACACTTTTCTTCTTTTACTGAGCACTCAAAGTGCTTTTTACTACAACCCTCATTTACCCATTCACACACACATTTATACAATGCTTTATTCTGTGCCTATAAGCGCATTTAACTATCACGCACGCATTCATGCTCCAGTGGATGCATTGGGAGCAATTTGGGGTTCAGTGTCTTGCTCAAGGACATTTCGGCATGTTGACTGGAGAAGCGAGTGATTGAACTGCCAGCCTTCCTGTTAGAAGACAACTCGTGCTACCTCCTGAGCCACAGCTGCCTATCAGCAGGATCGGTATCTGCTCTTTTGCGCAAGGAGTAACAGGATGAGCACTGCCAGAGCCCTACAAAATGACCCTTTAGCAGGCCATTTATATGAATGTCTGACCGAACAATTAGAAACAGACTTCATGAGGGCGACTTGAGGGCCCGGTGTCCTCTAATGGGCCCTTTACTCACTGCCCATCACCGTAGAGGTCAACTGGAATTTGCCGTAGAATAACAGATTTGGTCTTTGGTCAGTGATGTCTGGGGCGGCATATCCATGGAGGGATGCACAGGCTAGGCAACAGCACCCTGACTGCCATTAGGTATCGCGATGAAATCCTTGGACCCATAGTCAGATCCTACGCTGGTGTAGTGGGTCCTGGGTTCCTCCTGGTGCACAACAATGCCCGGCCTCATGTGGCAAGAGTATACAGGCATTTCTGTGAAGGTGAAGGAATTGACACTCTTGACTGGCCCTCACGCTCTCCTGACCTAAATCCAGTAGAACACCTCTGGGAAATTATGTTTCGGTCCATCCCATGATACTAGGTTGCACCTCAGAATGTCCAGAAGCTCAGTGATGACACCATCTGTCCATCTGTCATCGCATCACTGAGCTCCTGGACATTCTGAGGTGCAACCTAGTATCATGGGTTGGGCGGAAATACCCCAGGACACCATCTGTCATCTCATTAGGAGCATGCCCCAATGTTCTCAGGCATGCATACAAGTATGTGAGAGCCATACAAACTACTGAGTACCATTTTGAGTTGCTGCAATGACATTTCAGCAAAATGGACTAGCCATTCTGCGTCACTTTTTTCACTTTCACTTTTGGGATGTCTTTGCCCTCTGTAATTTTAATTTCCGTCAGACAATGTGGCATCCCTTTGTTCCTAACACATTACCCAGTCCATATCAGTATAGATGTCCAGAATAATTTTATTTCCCACTGAGATCTGATACATTTTCAAAGTGTTCCTTTTATTTCTTGAGCAATGCATCATGGTGTCCCTGTAGTGTAGTGGTTTACACTTACATGTGAAAGGTTCCAGGTGGGGACACAAGAGCCTCTCACCATTGGAGGGGTTGCATCAGGAAAGCATCTACTTTGAGTATACTTTAGAGCCTGTACTTTTTCATTTTTACTTGCATAAAGAGGTTGAATCAGAACTTTATCTTTTGCCAGAGTCTTTTTAAACACAAGTACAGTGGATGCAAAAAAATCTACATTCCCTTGTTGAAATACCAGGTTTTTCTAATGTAAAAAAAAAATAGATCGCAATAAATCATTTAGAAACTTTTTCCTCTTTTAATGTGACAAATAACCTGTACAATTCGTTGACAAGGAAAAATTACAAAATACGCTGGCTGTTTAAGTGTGCATACCCTAAAACAAATACTTTGCTGAAGCACCTTTTGCTTTAATTACAGCAGTCAGTCTTTTTGGGAGGCAGTCTATCAGCACGGCACCACTTGACTTAGCAATATTTGCCCACGCTTCTTTGCGTAAGTGCTCCAAATCTGACAGATTGTGATGGTGTCTCTTGTGCACAGCCCTCTTCAGGTCATCCCACAGACTTTCAATTGGATTTAGGTCTGGGCTCTGGCTGGACCATTCTAAAACGTTCATTTTCTTCTGGCGAAGCCGTTCTTTTGTTGATTTGGATGTGTGCTTGGGGTCATTGTCATGCTGAAAGGTCAAATTCACTTCAGCTTCAGCTTTCTAGCAGACATCTGAAGGTTTTAGGCCAAAATTGACTGGGATTTGGAACTGTTCATAAAGCCCTCCACCTTGACTAAAGTCCCAGTTCCAAATAAAGAAAAGTGAAACATGACACTGCCACCACCATGCTTCACTGTAGATACGGTATTCTTCTGGTAATATGCAGTGTTGTTTTTGCACCAAATATACTTTTTTGGAATTATGGCCAAAACATTCAACCTTGATTTCATCAATGACACAGTTTCCTGCATGCTTTGGGGAGACCTGATGTATTTTTCTTTTTTTTTTTGTTGCAAAATTTAGCTGGGCCTGGATGTTTTTCCTTGGAAGAAAAGGCTTTCTTCTTGCTACCCTACCCTGTAGTCCAAACATATTCAGGACATTACAGGTACATCTCAAAAAATTAGAATATCATGAAAAAGTTTAATATTTTTTGTCACTCATTTCAGAAAGTGAAACCCATATATTATATAGATTCATTACACACAATATTTCAAGCCTTTATTTCTTGAAATTTTGATGATTATGTCTTACAGATAATGAAAACCCAAAATTCAGTGTCTCAGAAAATTTGAATATTGTTTCCCCACTTCTTGATGACTTTCTTCATTGTGTTCCATGGTATATGTAATGCCGTGAGAATTTTTTTTACCCTTCTCCTGACTGATACCTTTATTTATTGTTAATCAGAGTCACTTCAATTAACGGCACGTGTGTACCCAAAAAGACTGAATGCTGTAATCAAAGCAAAAGGTGTATCAACAAAGCATTAGGGTGTGCAACCAACTTATTGTGCATTTTCTATTTGAACTGTACAGCTTGTGGGTCATATTAAACATGGAAAAACGGAAAAACTGGTGTGTTTTTGGTGTGTGTTCACTTTCTACATCCAATATATCTGTACTCCTATTGGAGCCAGGAATATTTGTACTTTTGCTACCTCTGCAATGCAGACACACTCACACACACACACACACACAAAACAAGTATTTAAAGAAGTGAACTTTAGACCTGTAAATGACTTAACTGTGTTTAAATCAGTGGATTTTCTCTTTGAAACAAGAATAAATCCATGTGAACCTTTTCAGTGCTGAACTTTAACAACTGCATTTTCTGTGTTACCAGTTGCAAACTGCGTTGACAATACTGACTTTTGGGCAAATGGAAAACCGTTGATTATCTGCGATAAAGGGTGAAAAATAAGAAACTCAGTCAGCTGACTGAGCAAAGAAGGGAAACAAATCTTAATTAACTGAGTAATTTTCTCAAAAAACACACGTCATGTATTTTGAAACACAAAGAAAAGTAATGTAATAACTCCTAATGGTTTCTAAATCAATTAAAGAGCTCATGCTTTGCAGTTTTGAAGTTTGTGCCAGGCATGGTTCATTTCAGTTTTTGTGGTCCACTGCTGCTGAATGAATTTATTTGTTTATTTCTTGATCGTAAACACAAATTTATTTCAATTGTGTTAATATAAACAAAGGAGTTCGAGTCTATTTCTACCATGGGCGTAGGAGGTAAACAAATATGTGGGGTATATGAGCATTTTTAAGGTTTACTTCATTTTACATCATTATCTTGGTAATTAAAGTATCGGAGTTCCTTCAGATGTTTGTCCTCTGAGTTTTAGTGAAGTCATGCCCCAGGCATATTCATATGATGGCTAGTTTAGATCACAAACACAGCTAAGAGGAACTGCGGGAGGCATTCTGTTATCTCCTCAGTCTTTTGGTGCCTCAAGCAGTTGGTCTTTAGTGTCAAAAGACAGCCTGCAATCAAAGGGATTTAGTGGGTCTTCAGGACATTTATTTCAATTGCTAGCTGATCCCTGGTTTGATAGCTTAGTTTATCAAACAACAGTGCTGGTAATATGCACTGCAGCGTCAGCAGTATGGAATACAAACAATATCAGCTGTTTTCTTACAGATTCTTTAAATGATCTTGTCATCATCTCTTTATTTCAGAGAAAGGCCGGGGCATTCCCCTTTTATCCCCCTAACCTGCTACATTTCAAACTACAGACAAACCCAAAAGCTGGTAAGCTGCAACATGTTGGGCTTTGTGTTGTGATTGCGTGCAAGTGAGTAAAAAAAATTATTTTTCCACAGTACACGCTTGACCCGGAAAAATTAACAGGTGATTATACTTGAGTGCTTTCGTGTTAGCATATAGTGTGGTCTGGTATTTACTCTTATCATTAGCTATCAGGGGGCGATTATAGCGCTTTAAAGCTTTTCAGTTCTGGGTAACCTCTTTAAAA
>VUQH01047554.1:8531-42218 GCA_015106775.1 Etroplus canarensis
CTGACAGTGGTGTCAGAGAGGAGGACGCTGTTCAAACTAAGGACAATATTGGACAATCCTTCACAGCCTCTCCATGACGTGCTGGACAGACACAGGAGCACGTTCAGCAGCAGACTCATTCCACCACCATGCTCCACAGAACGCCACAGGAAGTCATTCCTACCTGTGACATCATACTCTGTAACTCTGCACTGTGAAATACTTTATTATCAATCTATTTGCTGATCTTCCTACAAACCTTTTCTTAACATCAGTTTCTGTCCACCTTATTTATTACATATTTATCTATATACTATACTAGTTTATTTATTCATATCCAGTTTTTCATTATCCACATTCTCATGCACACATTTCTATATTGTATTCACAGACACCCTCTGAGTAATAATAAACTGCAACACTAACTGCAATAATAACTGGGTATTAACTAAACAATTTATTTATATCCATAACTATGTAAGAACAACTGCAATTATTACTGTATAATAACTATGCATATCCTGATTGTGACCTCAGTCACTCCTGTCCATTATAATGTATATCTCCTCGCACTACGATCGTGATTCTACACTTTTCTCCCTATTCTCAGAGTCTTATTCACGAGTGAGGGGAGGCTGGAGCGGGAGCCGAGCTCTAAGGCAAAGCTGTTAATTTACGGGTCGAGCTACATTCCTACCCTCACCTATGGTCATGAACACCTTGGTGTCCCCCCTGAAGAGCTGGAGGAGGTGGCTGGGGAGAGGAAAGTCCGGGCTTCTCTGCTCGAACTGCTGCCTCCGCGACCCGGATCCTCGGAAAAGCGGTAGAAGACGAGACGATTTCAGGATGTATTTTCACGACTGCCTTTTCACACCGATCAAATTCACAGCAACATATATCAGTGACAGAGAAACAGAAATGGCAAACATTTGTGTAACAACAAATGCCTCTTCAAAGTCAGTGGAAAATCTGCAGAAAATCTGCAGAATTCTGCTGGCACAGATTTCATATGGGCCTGCTTTTGAGTCTTCAATGCATATCCGTATTGGTGACACTAGATGGCAGCATAGGAACTTGAAAGGACAAATTTGGACAGCTGAATCTAAATACATAGCTACAACTGTGAGATCAAGGGGTTTATTTTTCGAAAGAAATCACTTGTATTATGATATTATCAACTGTACAAACTAGCCAACTGTGTGTGTGTGTGTGTGTGTGTGCAGGCGGATGAGAGCTGGCGTGAGGAGCGTATCTTGAATGTGCCTCTGTGTAAGGAAGACTGTGAAAGCTGGTGGGAAGACTGCAAGAATGATTTCACCTGCAAGAGTAACTGGCACAAGGGATGGGACTGGAAATCAGGTAGGATGCACACTCAGAAAACACAGAGCAGAGACATGTGTGCTCTGAAACCAAAGGACCCACATTTTCACGCTTGTCCTACACAAAAACTATGGCTATGCACAAAGAATGTCATTATTATACCATAATGAATACTGCTATATCAGATTCCTTCAGTTTTGGCCTGTGTTTCTGTCCTAGGTATTAACAAATGCCCTGAAGGCAGCAAGTGCAGAAAGTGGACCGACGTCTTCCCTACGCCCAAATCCATGTGTGAAAAAATCTGGTCCAACTCTTACCTTTATACCACCTATACAAAAACCTCTGGCCGATGCATGCAGCTATGGTTTACCGGGACAAACCCCAACAAGAAAGTTGCCGAGTACTACATCATCAATGGACAGCAACCACAAAGCTCTGCTCTGCCAACGCTGCTCTTCATGGCTCTCACAGCCTTCTCTGTAATGCTTGTCTAAAATTAGTATTCCTAACCTATGCTATATCATGTTGGAGAAAAATTGACTTCCAACACTGTTTTATTTCTTCTGTCACTGCGCCTCCTTACAGATTGTAAGATCCACCTGGTTTGCATTCTTGTAAACAGATCCACAAGGTTAAAAAGAATTCTAAGTTTTCTCCATAAAAGTGGATCAAAGCCCCAACTGTGGGGATAATCCTGCAAATCTGATATAGTGATCCTTGTTTTCTATCATATGCACCCATTCTGTTAAATCATATATAACCAAAATGAGTTCATACCTCCCAACACAGAGCAGTTTGATTCGCAAACATTATTGTGAGGAGCAACTGCCAGTTCTCCTTTTTTTTGCTTCCTCTTCCAGGATAAAAACAGAAAACGTACACAAAGCACACAAGATTATAATTTCATCAGCCAACATCAAGGCAAAACAGCAATTTTGTGTCCAGACAAGTATGGTCCAATCAAAGATCTGTGTGGATAAGGGAAATAAAACAAAAATAAACTTGTGCTTTTGGACAACCCATGAAGAAACATGCCACATACTGTATTACTTACTGCACAGCACTGGAATGATATCTCTTTTAAGTGCAGACTATGGATCAGCTTAATAACCCCCTCATAACCTCAATAACCAGGCAGGGAAACTGTAAAACTGACCCAGGATCTGCACTGTGGGACAATGTTTCTCCATGCTGGTCCCCAGTGATCACATCATCACATGACCACTCCTGGGCTGGCCTTTGGTTAGTGGGCTCCACTGCTCCATAATTATGGGGTTCCAGTCCCTTGAGTGTGTGTGTTTGTGACAGAGAAAGAGAGAGTGTAAGAGTGTGACTCACTCCATGTGTACAAAGGTTTGATGTGTGGCTGTCAATGCCGCATGTGAATGTGGTCCATTGGGTCTTTAAATAAAGCTTTTAATTAGTTAAGGTGTAACCACAAAAGCTTTTTGATGCTTACAGATAACACTGGGATATATTTAGCACTTTTTTGTACTTTGTACTTAATCAAGGTCTGATATAAAGTGAGTATATTTTTAAAACTATAACTCATGCAGTCCACAGTAAACATTTTAAAATATGGCCTTATCTTCTGACAGACATCAGATGTGTCAAACTGTTCTTCTCATGCTGATAACATCCTTCCTGGTGATACCACTCTGTAATTGAAAATATCAAGTTTGATCTGTGTATCTCACCCCAGTCTTTCCTGTCTCTTCTCTCCGCATAAACATGCATAGAACTCCCATACACAAAGAGGGGGCTTTGCTTAACCTGTATGAATGACAGAAGAACATTGGGCACTCCTGTGCAAAGTAAATACAATCACTGAAGCGAGAATATAAAAAAACAGCCTGTTAATTTGTATTTTATGACATCAAAAACAATACCAATTCAGCGGATGGTAAATCCTCTGACTCAGCAGCCATTGGCTGCTCTAAGCAACAAAATTGGGTTAATTGATGCCTACAAAGCAGGGGAAAGCTATAAAAAGTATATGTGTTTCAAACTTGAATTTTCCACAGTCTGAAATGTCTGAAATGAAACTGCAGCAAAAGGGAAAATTGGGAAGTCATGACAAGCCCTGGAAGAACAAGAAAGGTTACAGAAAAAATTAGCAGGGTTACATAAAAATAATTCTGGGCACCTGAGAAAATGGAAATATCCTCCTTTCAGGTTGTGTTGCAGCCAATGGAAGGGAAATGTCTGACAGATAATAAGAATGTGATCCTCTAAACATCAGCAAATTCTACATGGGAATAGCAAGCAGGAAAGAAAGCGAAACTGAAAATGTGGCATCAATGCAGTTACCCAAAGCAGTATTTAAAAGAAATGACCCTGTGGAGTATTACAACAGGGCCTGCCGTCTGGCCTCAAGCTCAGGCCTTAAAATCTAAAGAATTGGTTCTCTATGAAATTATCTGCCTACTGCTGCCCAATAATCTGGATACTTGTATGTTGTGCTGTCAGTGTGGCTAGTCTTTTATTGTTGTAACAACTGCAGCAGACAATTATGGTTAAAGACAAGAATGTGCAACGTGAGTTATTCGTACTACATTTTACTGACAAAGTATTTTTAACATTATGAGACAGCATGCCCCACTTTTATGATCTCTGCATGCAGACATATTGTCAGTCCACACTTTTACAGTTTATACATTCATCTCTCTCACACATACAGTGTTATGCCATGACCAGAAATAGCAATGGGATGGGTGCTGTCCCTGTGGCTATTAATACTCAGCTTTTCTGAGGTCACTGGCAACACACAACACCCCTCCCAACTCTCTCACTTGCTCTCTTTGTGTCTATATTCTCTTATATTCCATAACAAACTTCAGGAGTCAAAACTTTTGCAGGCAGAACAAAGGTTAAATCAGAATAATGAGCAAAAATCTCTAAATGTTTGATTGCTTGTGTTTTTGTGGTGTACAAGTCTGGCCCATTGGTGAGAAGTTACACCTTGTGAGAGTGCATGTGAATGTGTGTGGTCTGTAAAAGAAAGGGATTGCATAACTGGATTGGAGCTTGGTTTAAGAAATTGCTGCCGCTTGGCCTCCCTGGTGGCTGTAGGTCAGGGTGATATTCAGAGAGGAAAGCCCTCTGGCATTATAGACTGCTGTAACCATGATGCAAGAGAAGGAAATATCTTTCAGTTTACATGAGAAGCTTTTTATGCATATGGGTGCAAAGTCGATTTAATTTAATTCAGTGGTGAAAAAATAAAACCAGTATTTCACATTAAAAATGATACTTACATAAACGTAAAACAGTGTAACAGGAAAAACAACGACTTCCAGTGTTTAACCATGATGTCAGATATTTGTTGCACACACTTTAAGACCTACAAAGCACTTTGTTATTGGAGGTGATTGAGGTTTTGCCAATTTTAACTCTATTATAGACTTTTAAATGGTTCATTTGTAGAGCCTAGTTGTCTGTTGATGTGTAGAAAGCCTGAATCTGCACAGTTATATAGTGAGGGACAAAGTCCAATATTTCTCTCGTAGTGGATAAAAATTGTAAAGAAGCTTAAAATTAATTTACCTCATAATTTTGCAGTAGTTGAACAGTTTCTTAAGCTGACTAACTTCAAAATCTTCCTTTCTTCGCCTCTCTATCTCTGTTTGTCCATCACAGCAAATCTCCATCCGTCAGTCTCAAGCTGGTTAGCGAGACATAACTGGAAACGAGCCTCGGGTGACTTTTACTCTCTAATAAAACCTATCAATGGACATTGATGCACAGTTGGTTTTATTTTGAAAAGACCAGCAGGAGGTGCTTTGCGTCGACACGCGTGCTGACTTTTCGGAGGTCGTTCCTGCTGTCGCTGCCCTGTCTCCAGTGTGGATTTACATACCCTGATTTCCGTGGGACCGGGAAGAGAAAGGGGAGGGTAGTGAGCCTTTCAGGAACTGAGGAAACAGCCACAAACAGCGTAACTTCACAAATTAACAACTTGTATGCCTCCCCCCACCCCCTCTGTCGCGCTTCTTGAGCTCGGTTGGAATAACGGCCACTTTTGTCCGCTTCTCCCTCTTCTCTTCGCTTCTCCCGCTGGATTATTTTTCTAGTCTGGAGGAGAGCTGGGAGGTTTTTCGGAGAAGACGGGAAGCAGCTTGAGTTTAACCCGGTTGGAAGGGCTGTGGCCATGGCCGGGGGTGGCGGTGGCGGCGGCGGCAGCGGGAGCGGGGTTTCTCCGTTGGGGCCCGCACCGCCGATGTGGTATCATCGGGACCTGAGTCGAGCCGCGGCCGAGGAGCTGCTCGCCCGGGCCGGGAGAGACGGGAGCTTCCTGGTGCGGGACAGCGAGAGTGTCAGCGGGGCTTACGCTTTGTGTGTGCTGTAAGTAACTTAGTGGGACTCTTTGTGCTTAGTTGACTTTTATTTTAGTGAGGGGAGACTTGGTTTTTTTTTTTTTTTAAGCTGAAAGCACTGACTTGTCTGTTATGATTCTGCAAAACTTTACAGACTTTGTTGTTGTTGTTGGACATGCACTTCCTTGCAGCACATGTGATCCAGCTCTAGCTGAAGCTTGTGTACCAAAGAGTATGTAATTTGTTTACATACAAAATGAAGGAATGAGAGACTGTCTGTCTGCCCTGCAGTGAAACTCCAGCATGGCACACAACTTTAGGGCTGTCCCTGTCTGTCTTGTCTGATGTGGTCGCCTGCAGCGCCGTTTTTACAGGGCACTGCTGCGATCAGCCTGTGGCATTAAGCCGAGTGGCCGCGGAGGTAACTAAGTTTGCATGGTGGCTGGTGAGGCTTGCTTTCATTTAAGGCTCATGTATGGTTGGTCGTGTGATGGAACAATAGGCTTAGCTGGGGAGTTGTACAGACTGTAGTGTGTCATAAATGACTAATCGTGACAGGAGGGTGTAGAGGGAGTAAGAGGGTCTGGCATCCACTCTGTGAAAATAAATGGCGAAGGCCCACCTTGAATTACACAAGTGGAAGTTTTCCACCGACCACCCCCATATTCAACAGGGTAAGGCCACAGTGTGCTCAACTGAGGAACAGATGATGAGGGTTCTATGCAGACACAGGCTGCCAGCTTTGTGAGTGGTTGAGGCATGTTAAATGAACCGTGGAAAAGGGATGTTTAACTGCAAATGACCAAAAATGACTTGCACATTCCTCCTGCGTGGCCACGCAAACACATGCTCAGAATACACACTGTGCAGGTGCAGAAAAAAATAGACCGCAGTGTTCTGACATTGACTTGACCTGCATCCCTTATCTGATAAGTTTACCCCATGCTGAATCCTGTTTGGTTGTGTGTGTGTGTTTATATACATGCCATCTCAAACATATCACCTGTTGTTTTGAAAGATGGTTAAATAGGCAAAACATTCACTTTATGCTACAAAAAATTATTGGCAGCAATTTTTAATAATCACAGTTTTTTTAACGAGAAAACCACACAACAATTCTGTCACTTCCTCTGTGATCTTGACCAAGCATATCAAATATCTTCTTAGGCTCTTGAAAACTGCTGCTACATAATGCAATATTTAGTAGTCATAGCTCCCTTTCATGTAAAATAATTACTGCTCTTGTCACCTATGCTCCCACAGCTTTTAAAAAGCCATGTCCTTGGCCACTGGCCCTTTAAAAATGTAAACTCAAGGACAAGCAGTCCATTTTGCATTCATACTGATTGCACCAGTCATTCAGTGGGTCACTCTATGACCAACAACATTCCTTACATCTATGCATCATTAGTTTCTGGCTTTATTCCTGCCTCCACCTCTCCCTTCCTCTCCCTTTTCACCTTTCATAGTATGGACTTTGTTTCGTATCTGAAACTAAAACTTGTTCTAAGCTCTTCACTGGCAGTGTCACAGCTTTTTTATCCACGAGTTTTGCTTTCACATACACATAAAAATAAGATGACAGGGTCACACACTGTCACTGTTTAGTATCCCACTTAAACAAATGACAGTTACTAACACTGACAGGCACTAACATGGGCAGAAACTGCTATCATTGCCAAAGATTCACATTTCATCATTGATACTGTACACCCACTTTTTCCCATTTTTTGCTGTAATTATAGTGAGTTGTTGAGTCAAAGCCTTTATAGACTTAGAAAAGGCCTTTGGGAACAGACTCTAGCAAAGACTAAAAATCCCTCAATTATAGGGGAAAAACAGGTAGTAGTGGGTACAGTGACTCAGATGAGCAACGAAAAAGAAGAAATCATTTGATTTTAAGTGTATCTTGCAAAATATATACACAGCTTTTAAATAATTACACTTCACTGGAACTGTGCCGTATAAGACAGTTGTAATTAAATGCTCACTAAGAAATCAAGGCTAAATTCAAGAATGGAAATGAATTATGTGCTCCTATTGCCTGCAAAGAAGAGCATGCATATATGAGTCAAAATATAGATGGAACATATTTACTGTACATCCCAGCATTTTATATGTTAATTTTATTTTGCGTAAGAGATTGTTATTTAACACTCCTGGTGAGCTGAGGATATTGATTACTCAAACATTACTTGCAAAGTGCCCTGGTAGCCCACTCAGTCACAGGTCATTTGGACCAGCATTGCTAAATCAATTTGAAACAAGACAGAAGCAGCATCATAAATACATTTTTGAGAACAGGGGTGACTTCGTTTTTCCCAATAATCCCTTAAGCTCAAGAGGAAAATATTAAATGGCCAGCAACACATTTATATTTCACCTTTGTCAGCTTTAGCTCATAATGCTGGGTAAACAAACATTTCCAGGAAGTAAAATGTGAATCATCGGGCGTGTGGAAAGGTTTCAACCATCGAGTGACACACTTTTTGTTTGTTGTGCGCCCACTTTGGCACTTTGGACGCTGAGAGGATTGATGAGCGTAAAGCAAGTCTTTTTGATGTTAAATATAATTTCTTTTATTTCACATCCTTCTGATCACTGCAAGGTTCACTGAAGCCACTGAAATGGTGCTATAACAGTTTATCTTTGCAAGTTTTAGAGAATTCAAAATGAGCACAGTCATACTGTGAGTATCAGTGTTATTTCTTTTGATGGGAAAATATACAGTGGATACACAGTTTGCCAGTGTAGTAATTTAATAGACTAATTTATTGATTCAACTACCTTGGCAAGCCTCCTTAGGCCTCTGCCTATAAAAGACACTCATTACAATGTGTTTGTTTGTATGTTTTGTACCTAAGCATGGCTATTTTAGCATGGACGTGTGATTTATTGAGAGGGACACACATACTTCCTTTTTGAGGTCTTAGGAGACAACACTGCATTTAGGAAGTGTCTCCATTTGTTTTGAGACTGACTCTAGGGACTGTCTGTAAGCATTTGCCTTTCGCTTCCTCTTAGTGTACAGTTAAGACTGCCAGCTTTGGGGTTTGAGCATCTGCATGCAAGTTTAACATCATTGTTTATTATGTGTGTGCAAGGAGTGTTGGTATTTGTGTGCTACCAATGATGTAGATACAGTATGAGTAAAACATAATGAGTTAAATCACTGTCATTCATACATGTTTAAATAAAACTATTTGCTTTCACATTTTAAGAGTCTGACAGGAAAGATGCCAACCATCAAGTGAGGCTCTATGCTGATAGATTTGAGTGTATGTTAGTCCATGTCTCTCTGATACATTGAGTTGTTTTCTGTTATTGCTTTGAGGAATATGGTCTTTACTATCAGTGCAGCGCGTCTTAACATGTCAGGTTCAGGATACTTCTGTACTTCTGTGTGTGTGCTCAAAACTCAGAAGTTTGTGTGAAAACATTCCTCACAAAGAAGGTGTGTGTTTTGCCTTTTTGGAGTTTTGCAAATGTTTTTTGTGAAATATAAAGAAAATATCCATAAATTTAGGAAATAGCTGCAATTGGGAATGTGAGATCTGATATTACACATGAAGATAATATGAAACAAGAACTTGATATAATTAATGTCCATGTCCAGATCGGTTTCTTTTACACTGTCCCTATGTCAGTTTTTATAAAGCTAAAAATCCCTCTGAAAGAGATTCCTGTTTCTCTTTAACCACATTATCTTTTTTGCTATGTGCTTTTACTTTAGCAGTATTCTTTAGAAAAAAACGAAGCTTCCACTGTATTTTGTGTTTACTTTGGATGGTTCTTTTTCGGGATGCAGTATGGCCAGCTGGGTGGCTTATTGATCCCAGATTCCTTCTGCAGTAATGAAACATCCTCAAAAAAGGAATCCTGCCGCAGGTTGGTATGACCCCCAGAGATCCCTGATCTCATTGAGTCGAGCTTCTTTTCACACACAAACTCTGAATGTCAGGAGAGTCAGTTCAGGACTTTGTCCAAAGTTGTCCTTTCTCACATGTCACACATAGCAAGAGATGGTCTGTGCAATCTGACATGACACAGATTTTGTGGTAGTGAGCTGGCAGGTTAAAGGCCATTTAATGTGCAAAGCAAATGAGTTAGATATTTGCATTCTCACATACACCTCTGTTTTGCATTTTCTTGAGAAGTTTAGGGTTTCAGTCTGACATTGCACGAACAAACTGAAAATTCAGTGGTAAAATTCTCCAAGGTAGCTATAGCAACATACCTGCTAGATACCTCAAAAACACTGAATGTGTACAGAAGAGAATTGTTGCTGTTTTACCAAATAGTTACGTTTTTGTTTGTTTATTGCATCCTCTGTAAAGATACTTGATAATTAAGAATCCTGTCTTTGGTCTTTGTATGTATTGCCTTTAACTTTTGCCCAGTACTCTATGTAGCAATGCAATGATGTAGGGAAACTAATCTAATTGGCACTTATAGCCATTGTAATGTATGGCCTGCTGTCATCATGTACACCAGCATAAAATGCTGGTGTACATGATGACTAGGACAGACAGTAAGCCATAGGGGGTAAACTTACTTTTTAATGGTTGCATCTTAAAGGACTGGATAAGAACTAGAGCTAGTTAAGGTTTCCATGGCAGGCTACTCTTTGGGTTTTAAAGAAGGATTCATGTTGCATCCATTCTTAAAAGAGGTTTACCTCTAAACTAACAGAACAGTGGAAGTCAGTGAGGTAGTCCTTACCCTCCACACAGACTATTGTTGACCTCACTCATACAGTGTATACTTTGAGTCTATCTCTGGGCCACAATAAAACTCGCTCTCTTTCTTCAACCCCCTCGCCCTGTTAACTTTGTAGCCACTGAAACAATAGTATTTACTTCACAGACCTGCATAGAATCTCATCAGCTGCCAACAGGAAAACAAACACGCAGACGCACACAAACACATTGTAGACTGCAGTGATGCTTGTGTATGGATTTAGTGCCACTGGGCCTACATACCATTGTGTTTATAATGTGACAGAATTGAAAATGGATTTGATTTTAGAGGAGCAAATATTTACTCAGTCCATAATGTTAGGTTTAGCTGATATGAAACTATTATTTGCCCCAGTTTCGAAAATGTACTGTTTATAAACCAGTTTAACATGGGAACTTCTATTCTGAGCGTTTCAGGGATTCAGTTAAACAACATTTAAAGCTGTTTGGCCCACTACATAATATTCTCGGACAATAGCTTTGGATGATTAACAGTAATCCCTTTTTGCTGCTCCTCAGTTCACCCATTGTCAGAAACAAGCTGTTTTAATTAAAAACTGAGCATTTAGAGCCATCTGAAGCCTGAGCTTTTGACTCACTGGGATTCCCTCTATACACAGGGACCTCATTATTTTAAACTTTGGCCATCATAGATATCTTACCTGCCTACGGTGGCCAATTCTTGCTTTCTTCTTGCATTCAAACCACTACAGCAGGGACAATGTGTGTAAACTTTCTTTTTTTTGACGAGGAAGGGAAGTGAGATTAAGAGTCTCTTTTACAGGAGTTTCCTGGGTTAAGCTAAGCAGTGTTAACCTAGCGTGTTTGCTGATGGCAGGACACACTGAAGCTACCAGAGAAAACCTGCACAACCATGGAGATAACATGTAGTCTTCACACAGAAGGGCCCTGCCTGGGTTCAAACCAGGACCAACTCATTAAAAAAGTTGTCCAAAGGTTGAAAGGAATTCCAGGTGCACTGGAAACTGCAGCATGTCAGTAATGAACCCCCAAGATGCTTTGTTTCTGATGCCATTAAAAATTCAAAGCAGGTCTAACCATTTTGCTCCAAGTGCTATTTAGAACCCCAATTAAACATGCAACCGTTTATGCAACACATTACCTATGTTGAGGTGTGATCAAAATGATCATGATCAAAACTGTGAATTGTTTGATAACCTATTGTTTTTTCATACCCATCGGTGTATGAATGTGTGTGTGAATGGGTGAGTGAGTGTAACTGTAAAGCGCTTTGGGCCTTAGAAATAAGGTGATAAGAGCGCTATATAAGTAGACACCATTTACCATTTATTGTGGCTTATTTAGACACATTTCCCATGCAGGCCTGAGAGAGGTATGATATAGCATCATCAAAGAAAAAGTTTAAATTAAATATGACACTTTTGGTCAAATCAAACATAAATTGGTATAGCATGTTATGTTTGTTGAGATATTTAAAAAAAACATTCTTGTGCTTTGTTGTTGAGGTCATATTGTATTTTATTCCAGTCCGTGTTTTAGTTCCTGCAAGACACTGACCTGGAAAAGCCGGAAAAGCAGCCGGGTGGTGAATTCCCAGCATGGAATTATTCCTCCCTCCATTTATACACACAAGCATATTGTAAAGAAGTACAGTGTTGAAGTGGAAGTAAAAGCTATACTTTGCAAAGCTTGCCATCCTAACACCTAGACCTCTGAACAGAGACACGTATATACACCAACGTACAAAAACCACAATGTTTGTTTGGCAAATTGAACATTTTATAACCAGCCCACTGAACCGACACGCAGTGCAGAGATGAAAATCATTAAGCTGCTCCAGCTTGCGGCTGTGGGCGAGTCATCACGTGTAGTGTCGGTATTGATCTGTGATTGGTTGACGGAACAAAAGAGCCTGGGTTTAATCAGAAATGTCATTCACACATCTGAGTTGCAGTCATTTCATGAAGGAAATACAACAGAAATGCACTAAAAATTGTAATTAAGATAAAAAAAATTGTTTTTGTACCATCATTGTAATTTTATGATGTTTAAACACTGAGGTGGAATCTACTCTGCTTTACTGTATCATGCTACTGTAAGGATAAAGTATGCTCACTGTGACAGACAGCAACAGGTTGAAGCTACAGAGCCTAAGCCCCCTCAATCTCATACATACATACTCACACCCTGTCTGCTGAGGTCAAGTACTGTCTGTGTGTGAAATGTGTAAATGTGTGACTTTGTCTGGAATCAAAAGTTGTCTCTTCTTGTGCCTCCTTCTTTGTTTCAGTACATTTGCTACAGCGTTTTGAATTCCTTGTCTTTATGGTTTCAATCCTCTAATTTCTCTGGTTTCTGTCTCTTTCTCTCTTCAGGTTTCAGAAGCATGTCCACACATACAGAATCCTCCCAGACGATGAAGGATTTCTGGCAGTACAGGTACAAAAAAGACATACACTTTCACACTCGTGCTTTCAGCAGCAGCAGCTGGCAGGCAGAGATGCTTTTGTTGGCTCTGAGCGCGCTCTCTCTCTCTCTCTCTCTCTCTCTCTCTCTCTCACTCACACACACACGCGCGCACACACACACACGCTAACACCAGACTCTTTGTGCTGTGTGTTCAACAGCTGTGAAGTCCCCAACACCAAGAGCCTTACACACATGCAGAAACACACATGACAACATGGTGCTTTGGACCATGTGGCAACATCACGGCTGTCTGTCTCAATGTTGTATCATTTTGGCGTCTTAGCTGTGATGCTGAAAAGTCTGATTTTATTTCATGGACCTTAATTTGTGTTTTTCAAATTACTTCTTCCTGGTTTGAATTATATTTAGCCTACAGGGCTGTATTTGCTTACACAACATTCGATATGGAACAATGGAGGCCGCCAAAGATTTGGGTAACATCCCTTCTTGTAGCCATATAGTTTGAATTAAGTTTTTTACGTCTCTTGGTCTTTCCCTCTGTCTTTGCCTGTCCTTCCTTTTAATTTCAGACCTCTCAGGGTGTACAGCCTAAGCGGTTTAAGACGTTGCCAGAGCTGGTGTCATTGTACCTACAGCCCAACCAGGGTCTGGTCACCACCCTGCTTTATCACGTGGACAGAGAGGAGACTGCTGTCAGTGACGACAGGGACTATTCAGGTAAATTCAGAGCTAACACAAACACACCCATGTGATCCTTCTTTTTGTCACATGCAAACGCTCTTCTTCTGTGATTGGTAGATGGAGAGGATGAGAAGCCACCCCTCCCCCCTCGCTCTGCTTCCACCTCCACTCCCCCTGGACCAGACACACCCACAGACAGGTACAAAGTCCACATAGAGAAACATCTGATAGGTGACTGAATCGCAAACTACCTGCAAGGTTTCTTAACCATCAACCAGCATGTGAACCTCGTATCACATTTAGACATACACAGAGGAAGGATGTTACTTAACTGTGAATGTGATTATGTCACAACTAATGACATAATCTCACACATGCTTGCAAAAATAACAAGCAGAAGTTATTGATCATATAAATAAACACACTCTCAGTAAATTTCTCTGTTTTTATGCCAAACAAACCCAGATTATTATCAAATTTAAAAAGTACTCTTGTTCACTCTCCTTCTTTGGAAGACACATGCACACTAATATCCTCCGTTGTACACGTATTCCCCCCTCTATCTACATACAGAAGGTAAACCACATCCTGCTAGAAACCACGTTGCTCACAGATGGTGTGTGGCTTTGATGAGGTGAGAGCTGTAGTTAGTGTGTGCACACAGAGGCGTCTAGTTCTGATCTGTGTAGGTTAATAAATAAAGCTTATTGTCTTATGTGTGCCGTATCTGAAGAGAGATTGGTTGTTGCATTTAACATCCTGATATTTCTCTAGCAAATTTTTATAAACTGTTGAAATAACAGAAAACTGCATTGCAATAACCTTAAAGTGTCAGCCATAAGTAAAATCAATGAAGCAATACAGTGGCTTGCAAAAGTATTCACCCCCTTGGCATTTTTCCTGTTTTTTGCATTACAACCTGTAATTTAAATTAACTTTTTAGGGGTGGGGATTTTACACAAAATAGTCCCAATTGGTGAAGTGAAGTGAAATTAAATCTATATATTTTTAAAAATCTAATAAATGAAAAATTGGTATATCCATATGTATTCATCTCAGTACTTTGTAGAACCACCTTCTACAGCAATTATAGCTACAAGTCTCTTAGGGTATGTCTCTATGATCTTGGCACATCTAGCCACTGGGATTTTTGCCCTGTCTTTAAAGCAAAACTGCTTCAGCTCCTTTACATTGGATGTTTTCTGCTGGTCTACAGCAATCTTTAAGTCATGTCATAGCTTCTCAGTTGGATTGAGGTCTGGAATTTAACAAGACCATTCCAACACATTTCCCCTTAAACCACTCAAGTGTTGCCTTAGCAGTATGCTTAGGGTCATTGTCCTGCTGGAGGATGAACCTTCGTCCCAGTCCCAAAAATCTTGGAAGACTGAAACAGATTTTCCTCAAGAATTTCCCTATATTTAGTACCATCCACCATTCCTTCATTTCTGAAAAGTTTCCCAGTCCCTGCCCATGAAAAACCTACCCACAGCATGATGCTGCCTCCACCATGCTTCACTGAGGAGATGGTGTTTTGGGGGTAACAGGGCCAGAAATTTTAGTCTCATCTGATGAAAGGATCTTCTTCCATATGTTTGAGGAGTATACTACATGCCTTTTGATGAGCTCTAAACGTCTTTTCTTATTTTTTTTCTGTGAGCATGTTTTTTTCAGAATCAGAATACTTTATTAATCCCAGGGGAAATTGTGGGTAATTCTCTGGCCACTCTTCCATGAAGCCCAGCTCTGTGGAGTATACAGCTTATAGTAGTGCTGTAAATAGATACACCAGTCTTCACTGTAGACCTTTCTGAGTCCTTCAGGGTTACCTTTGGTCTCTTTGTTGCTTCTCTGATTAATGCCCCCCTGCTTTGTCTGTGAGTTTTGGTGGACGGCCCTCTCTAGGCAGTTTTGTTGTGGTGTCATATTCTTTCCATTTTGTGGTGATAGTTTTGATGGTTCTCCATTGGATTTTCAAAGTTTGGGATATTTTTTTATAACCCAACCCTGATTTGTACTTCTCCAGAACTTTGTCCTTGGCCTGTTTGGAGAGCTCCTTGGTCTTCATAGTGTTTCTTGTTTAGTTATGCCTCTTGATTAGCAGTGTTGCAAACTCTGGGGCCTTTCAGAACAGGTATATACTTGTGTGTGTGTGTGTGTGTGTGTGTGTGTGTGTGTGTGTGTGTGTGTGTGTGTGTATACTTAAATCATGTGAAACTTGGATTGCACACTGGTGGACCTTATTTAACTAATTATGGGACTTCTGAAGGTAATTAGTACCATCAGATCTAATTTAGGGACTTACTAGCATAGGGGTTAATACGCACCACTTTTTGGTTATTTACGCATTAGATATTTTGATTTATTTTTTTTTTTCACTTTACCGGTTTGGACTATTTTGTGTAACATTTTTTTATGTAAAATAATTTTTAAAAAACCAACCCATTTAAATTGCTGGTTGTAACACAAAAAATAGGAAATACGAGGCAAAGCCACTCTATCTTCCTTTCAGTCACAGTGGTTCTCATTTATTAAACTGTCATAGAAGGAAATGTAAAAAATCATGCAAGGCACTTTTTTGTATATATGACTGATGAAATTTAAACTACCAAAATGAGTGCGAAATACATTTCAGACCAGAGGAAGTGAGGGGACAGTATATGTCCTTCAAAACATTTTCATGCTTGCAGATTTTGCATGATTTAAAAAGAGGGTTAGAGCATAAAAGTGTAGTTTACTTTAAAAGTTTTGATTACAGAGGTTACAGTAAAAGAGGTGCTTTATTTGGCCATATGGCACTGTTGGTCAGTTGTAGAGGAATAGTTGATTAGCCAGTGGGTGGCACTCTGCCAGATCACTTGGTTGAGGGTGTCTGTAAGTGTGACAGAATTTAGCTCAGAGAAAGTTTGTGATTCTAAAAAAAAAATCTTGATTGCACAGACACCAACTCTCAGCATTCACACTCTGTCTTCCATTACAAAGGATGTGATGCATCTGAAGTTTTAAGCCCTCTTTTTAAGTGTGAACTGGAACGTTAAATATTTATGTCTGAAAGTAAATGCTTAGAAGTAATACAACAGAGCAGGTAAAAAAGGCAGATAAAACAATATAGCATGAATGTTGAAAGCTGTAAGCAGAACCTAAAATGTGAAGTGTTAGACATACTTTGATGCTTGTTACAGTTGTTAGCTCTTTATTACTGTATAATTTTGCCAGTTGCAATGGAGAAAATGCATGCATAAAATGTGTAGCCCATCATCCGAGCCACAGTAGGCATTACTTTAGGAAAAGCAAAACCTAGTTCTGAAAATACATAGCTTATCTTGCCACTCTCCCTTCCACCAGATTACCACAGGTGTATGGATTTGCATTTGCTTTATGTGCCCTAAAATATATCATTGCTGACTATTGTTCCACTGCATCTTGCATTCTACAATGACTTTGATTTGCAATTGCTACATTCTGCTGCAGCATTATACTACTAACCTGGTCTGTTCTAAAAAGACCTGTGATAAAGCCAGAAAGCATAGCTCAGAGGAGATACAGGAGTGTAGTCTAAAGTGCACTAAAAGTTATTTAGGATTTTTGTTCCAGTGACACCAAAATCATTGGTGTCTTTCTGAGCTTTAAATCACTGTTCTGCTATTTTTCATTTGAAGTTTGCTTGAACTCTGGTATGTACACCAATGTCAGGGAATCTTGAGCATGTGCATAAACAACATGATGGTAAAATTTTCTCACCAGACTTTATTTGGATTTGTGCAGCACTCCAGCAGCTAATGGCCTGAGCACCATCTCCCATGAGTACCTGAAGGGCAGCTATGCTTTAGACCTTGAGGCAGTCAAACAGGGAGCGTCTTCCCTGCCTCATCTCAACAAGACACTAGTGGCTTCCTGCAAACGCCTTAATGGGTAAGCAGTGCACTATGTGCACTAGCACATCTGCAGAGACTTATATTTCACATATGAATTCTGTATTATCCATGTATGTTGTATACAGTTCTGTGCTTGTCAGTAATGCTGGCTGTCTAAGCCTTGCAGTTCTTCAACCCACAGAATTTCCACCTTCCTCAACACATTTCTTGTTTTGGTCACAATACCACATGTTGTACATTCAAACATTGTGAAAAGCAACAGGAAATCAACTTAATTTCAGAAATGTCACCTACAACAGCAGATTGATATTGTTGGTAAACATTTGTCAGGGATACATTAGCCTATAGATATAGATATATCTATAAACTTTGAGACAAATAAGATATGGATCTCTCTGTGCTTCCTTAAATAGGGAGGTGGATAAGGTTCTGTCAGGTCTGGAGATCCTGTCTAAAGTCTTTGATCAGCAAAGTGCTTTCATGGTCTCCAAAATGATCCAACAGGTAAAGGTACTCTTCTTTGCTTCTTTTCTATGTGTGTGTATGTGTGTTTGTTCAATCAGAAGGCAAGCATGCAGAATCATTCCCTTCTTTGTATCATCCTGCATCCAATGTCCAACAACCATTACATGCATTTACTTTATTACTTTTTTACATTCACATAAAACAATTTAAGATGCAGAACTCTGTCCTGATATACTAACAGTTCATGAGATAGGGAAAACTTTGACTATTACAGAAGCTGGTTCATAATGTTGGTATTAAAGCTCTGGTTATCAGGCATCCCATACAGTTGAGTATAGCTCACTTTAAATGTGGTTTGTTTTACACTGAGTCATTGATTCTGTTTCAGGTGGAATGTGTGTGATGATGTCCTTAAGTATCTAGTAAGCACTTCTACTAGACCTTGCTATTTAGGCTGTTTAGTATAGATAGAGATGTCTTACTTATAATGTTCTTGCAATAGTTAGACATTTTTAATCTTTAAAAGAAGTATTTGGTTTATAGATTTTTAAGGAGGTAAAAGATGTTAAAACATCTAATCAAAATACCATGACTTTGGAAACGAATAAGAGTAACTGGCACAGTAGCATCTTTGTGATTAAGGATTTATCCATGTGTTGGGCAGAATGTAGAGCCAATGCTGCCTCAGCAAAAACCTCGGATTCAATTATGTCAATTTAGTCATCAACCACACAGTAACATTTGGTTTAATCTTTGAAAAAACTGATTTGTTGACTCATGGATAAAATGGTTGTGCAGCCTTAAGAAAAGTCTGTAAAACTGTTTGTAATTGTGAAAAGTCTGTGCTTGTGGCATTTTTTTGTAGTTGAAACCCCCATAAACTTGCTCCATAAATGCCACAGTTTGGGATCCCTACCCTTAAAGTCTGAAATAAGTAACAGAACATAATTAAAGCAAACTGAACAGATTATTAGGATTTCAATTGGGTTTTTTTGTCTCCATCAGTCAGTGAATCAGGGTGGAGACCAGGAGCTGGAGAACCTTGTGACCAAGCTGGCAATTCTCAAGGACTTGCTATCATCAATAGAGAAGAAGGTACACACATACGCTGCATTTAACAGCTGCAACACTATGTTTGCTATTGTTTTCACTTTGTGAGTCATCAAGAAAAAATGTTGTCATACAGTAGCAGCGTCTGCCACAGCTATGAGTCCTTCAACAGGTGTCTATGCAGCCTGTGGATAGAGATTATCAACCCAGTAGAGTTTGCAGTGGTGTCAGGTGAAGTCATGAAACTTTATAGGTGTGTAGTTGAGATTAAATTAATGTTGAGTTTGAAGGTGGATGTGCTATAATGTCTGTACTGAGTAAAGAGTCATTTTATACCCCTGTCACTCAGTCATTTACATTTTTATAAAATTATTATAATTGTTATAACTCCAAAAATCCATAACTGATGTATGAACAGCCTCTAGTCTGTCATATGTAGGCTTTAACTTATTCCTATGATCAGTTCTGTTATCTGCCTCCTCTTTCTGTCTTGTGCTATCTTACCTTTTCTGTCTAAACACCCTCTGGTAGTTGGAGGTGGTAAGTTTACATAACCCTCTCCATACGATGGATCATCTGTCTAGAAGCCCTGCTGGGTGTGCTTGTAGCCCAGCATGTGAAGTTCTTGCTCTTCAGGGACTTTAAACACAGCACATGTAAGAAACACAAATGGAGAGAGACTAGGAGGGGAGTGTGGCACGTTATCAGCTGAAAATTCTTTAAGATAGCCCTTGACCTTCCTTAAAAATATTGCTAGTCAGCAAAGGCCTAATGGGTTAGTGAATGTCTAAGACTTTACAGGTTGAAATGTGGATCTGCTATGCTTATTTCCAGCCCCGTGTTTTATTCTTGGAATAACCTAGAGAAACTTTCAATGTTTCACTGTTCAGAATTACTCTTATTTATCTTACACTGGCCCAGCCACTGAATACATCCTCTGTCTGAGAGGACAGAGGGACCTGTTGCATTTTAGGTGAATATGTAAACCATTACACTGCAGACATGCAGATGATTTTGTATTTAAGGCCAAGTTCTTTGTTTGTACAGAATCAGAAACTTTGTCATTATACATATAGTAAGTACAACAAAATTGTCCATCCAGTGCAAGAGAGCAGAGCCATACATCATGCCTAATAGGATTTTTCTTGCACGCTAAACCTCACCTCTTGTTAATAGGTCACACTATTTTCTAGTTGGACTTCACTTGTAAGGAGGGGCTTTCACTGGCTTGGGAGGAAATGGCCTCAGTGCAGTTCAGCTACATGTCCGGATGCATGCAATGATACTGGCTCCACCTTCTTTGATCCTGTTACCCCACATCCAGGAAATGGGAAACCTTTTCCTTGCTGACATAAACACTGAGACTGAAAACTGCTTACAGCTTATCTTATTGTGAATTTTTTTATTTTTCTTTCGTGTTTTCATTTTATCCTGTTCTTTCATTTAATTGTTTCTCAACAGTTATGCCTGTCTCTTTCTTTGCCCCCTCAGGCTCTGAAAGCTCTACAGGACATGAGTTTGTCCTCTCCGTGCTCTCCTAATCCCCTCCCTGGTATGCGTCACAGCAAAGCCATTCCTGTGCAGGCCTTTGAGGTACACACCTACATCCGCAGACATGCACCTCTATATACAGTACTTTATTACTGGCTGTCTCGCTGCAAGGTGATAGTCAATATTGCAGCAGTAATGCTGTCTTTTGCTAGGTTCTGATCTTTTGAGCTAAAGACTTGAATTATTTTCAAATCTTTATAAATCAGACGGTTACCAAATTACCCGTTGGGGACATTCAAGTTCTCTATTACCAGTTTTGGTATGCGTTTCATTAGGAAACCTTGAACTCGGTTTTCCAGTGCTAAAACATCCCCATATTTGATTTATTAAATGTTAGTATCAAGCAGTGTTAGTTTTTTGTAACACAGAACAGCTTGACACACAGGTAACTGTAAAATGGGCTAGAATGTCATCTGTTCCTCAACACAGGAAATTATCCACCAGAGTTCACGTGAGACCAAAAGAATGTTTGAAATGCATTTCCAGCCATGTCGTTAAGTAATACAGTCTCAGTATTTTCACTTCAAGTATCATATTTTCATGTACAAGCACGAAGGTACATGAGGGTAGCCAACAAATTGATATGTTGGTTTATGAGATTGCAGTAGCTTTATTTTAAAATGTTCCATCAGCATTGGCTTAAAAAGGTTGGAGGAAGACTGAGAGGAAAAAAGAGAAGTTAGAATAACAAATACATTTTAGTTTGAATGAAGGGGTGAACAAAGTAAGAAAAAAGAAAAGAAAAAACATCAGTGGGCACGTGTGGAAGAAAATGACACAGTGTCAAGAGATGAGTAATTGAAATATTGGTTTTCAGTGTAAGCCTGCATCCTTTCAGTAGTTTCCTGTTGCACAGAAACATTACAGTAATGAGATGTGGCATCTGATTTGCCTGCTAACACGCAAACACACTAATTCAACATTACACGCTCTGACTCAAAGTAAGAAGAAATGTGTGCCTCTGGACTGAACTTTTATCAGTCTTATGTTTCATAGTGAAAGTCCTATAGATTAAAACAAAACGTCACTTTGTCGCAGAAATAGCAAACCTACATATATAAATAAATGGGTCATGCCCTAATATAGGCTTGATCCCTGAAGTGTCCTCAGGCAAGATAATGAACTCAAATTGCCCCAGATCATTGATGTGTAAGTGTGTGTGTTAGAATACGCTCTGTCTGTATAGAATCCAACCACATCTCTTGATTGAAGTTATTCCAACAAGAGAATTTGGACATGAGCTGTGATCATCAAAATTTTAGCCTTCTGTTTTCTAGTTGTTGTAGCTGCATATAACTTTCATAGACTGAATATTGTTAATGCAAGAGAAGCAACAATCTTATGTGTTTGTGAGCCAACTGCTTCCATTTTGGAGACCCCTGGTGGTGTGGATATTTAATATTTGCTGAAATGAGCACAGTAGACACATAAAGTTTACACAAGCAGGCTCAGTGTGTGTGTGTGTGTAGGTGGGTGTAATATTTCTCCTCTGGCTCGTTCCAGGTGAAGCTTGATGTTTACCTGGCAGAGCTGACAAAGATTGGAAAGAGTCAGAAGTACACACTGTCTGTGGACGTGGAGGGAGGAAGGCTGGTAGTGATGAAGAAGGTGAAGGACAATCAGGAAGACTGGACCACTTTCACACATGACAAAAGTGAGGACTGATAGTATTTACACACAAAACAATCTGTTTCTTGAGCTGTGAGATTATTCTTAAGGAACGGTATTGGGCAGAGACTCAGTCAAGTGACCCAGACAGTGACAAATCTCATAACAGTTTAAATATTAAAGAGATGTTTTTTCTGTGTGTAACGGAACGTCTGCTCTTTTAGCTGATTGTTATTTTTTTTATATTATAGAAGTATGTGGAGGTTTTGTGACATTCAGGATTACCTACCTGTGCTACACTAAAATAAATCCTGAGTAGGGTGTCAGTTTTAGCTGCACCCCACCTGAAAAAGGTTACATGTATGTGAAATGAAAGAGATTAAGTAATATATAACTGAATATTCTGTTTTAGAAACAAACACAAAATATGTAATAAATTAATTCCACATTTGACAACTTTTTTATTATGCTTTTGTCTCCTTTTTCATTTCTTTTTGTTTTCAGTTTTCAACTCTAACCCTCTTTAACCCTCTAAATATGTTACATGACCTTTTTTACCCTGAATTAACCCTCTTCCCCTTTCCCATGTCTGTCTTTTTCAGTACGTCAGCTGATCAAGTCTCAGCGGGTGCAGAATAAACTGGGCATTGTGTTTGAGAAGGAGAAGGATAAGAGCCAGAGGAAAGACTTCATCTTTGCTAGTGCCAAGGTCTATACACAAGACACACATGTACACACAAAACTTCCTGGGCATAAGACTTGGTACAGTTACTCAGTAATTCAAACAACCTACCAGCAAATATCACAGAGAAGTTGCATAATCTGGTTTGTAGTTAGTAATGAAAAAGTTCAGTAAATAAGGGAGCTGTTGATCATTGAGCTGTTATATACATTTAAAATGAATAAAAGTACTTAAATTTAACTTGGCTTTTAGTGGCATCATTTACTTACTGTTGTATGTGTGTGTTCGTTTCAGAAGCGGGAAGCCTTTTGCCAGCTGCTGCAGCTGATGAAGAACAAACATTCCAACCAGGACGAGCCTGACATGATCTCAATCTTCATAGGGAGCTGGAATATGGGTTAGTCACGTCACATCTCTCATCTTAATTGCTGCAAATACCGACAGATCATACATTTAAAAATATTTCAATAAAAAAGAACAAAGTGGACTTTTTCTGTCCTTGCAGGCTCAGTGCCTGCACCCAAATCTGTGGCCTCATGGGTTCTGTGTCGTGGTCTCGGAAAGACTTTGGACGAGATGACCGTCACCATCCCTCATGATCTGTATGTGTTTGGAACACAGGAAAATTCAGTGTGTGATCGGGAGTGGGTGGAGTCACTACGTGCTCTGTTGAAAGAACAGACAGAACTGGATTATAAGCCGGTAAGTAAGGAAGGCGAGTCTGTGTAAGGAAGGCAAGTCTGTTTATACCTTGTAGAATGGTGTATTAGGAAAATGTGGAGATTATGTGTTTGTTTCTCAGGTTTCCAAACTATTTCAGCTATAAAATGGCCAAGTGGGGTCATTTATAACTATTAAATTTTATACATGAAGACTTTTTAATGGCTCTGCTTGTGTTTCTCATATATATGTGTATGTGTGTGTGTGTGTGTGTGTGTGTGTATAAAACCTGTTGGAATGCTACTACACATGTAACCCTTCTGAAAGAGGTTACATGAAGAGAGGATGTAGGATTTGGGATTCTTCGAAACCCAACATCTAAACTAACCTCAAAACAACTTGTAACTTAGTGTTCCAACATCCGCAAGAGGCAACTGCTATCACAGCTAGAGATTGACGAAGTACAACGCAAATGCTTCAGCAAAAGGGAGCCAGAATGACAGGTCAGGGGGAGATTTCACCATCCCCACACTCTGAGATTGGGTACCAAACCCCAAGAACAACTTGCATACTGAATGCAAGAGCAACTGACCTGAAAGAGAAGATCATGGCTAAGCTGAACCCTGGATCTTCCAAAGCCGATTACCAAGATCACATGAAGTACTGTCTGAAAGACTGCTAGAAGATGTGAATGCAGCATTATGGACAATCCCTACCGCGATCACTACTGAAACTAACCAGCTGATCTACACAACAGCAGCAGTGATCCTTGAGATGCTTTTCTACAAGATGAATACCAGTCACAAGGAGCAATACCCTCCTGGAAAAGAGGAGTATAGAGGCAAAGATCAAGGCAGCACGGAGGAAAGTGAGCCAACTATCAGAACTGCAGAAAGTTGTGATGAATAAAGGGAAGCTGTGTGAGGCCTTAGAGACCGCCAAGCAAAGACTCGCAGCTTTGGCTAGCAGCTTGAAGAGGAACACCAGAGAAATAGAAGCTAGGAGAATAAATCAGATGTGGTCTACTGAACCATCCAAGGTGTACTTTCAGTGGCAGGGGAACAACATGAAAACAGTCCTGCCAGGGTTGGAGATGGAGCAACACTGGAAGAACAAATGGGAGAATAATGCAAAACATAACAGCAGTGCTCAGTGGCTAGTGGATCTAAGAGCAGACCCCAGCAGCCTCCCTGAGCAGGATCCAGTAGCTATCACGGTGGCAGAGAAAGAGTCTCGAATATGAAGAGCTGGACAGCACCAGGCCCTGACATGATTCACACCTACTGGCTAAAGAAGAAGGCCAAGGACTAGTTATTGTCAGAACCACTATCCAGGATGAAACAACAAAGATCCATGAGTGCATCAGAAAGATGGCCGCGACTGATCACATGCTTGGTGAATACCTCAGGCAGCAGAAACCCATTATTGAAGAGGAGCAAGAACAGGAACCATCATGGATGGACAGGCCCCTGCATGGCATGTACCACCGGCAGATAGAAGAGGTGGCTGATGTCGAAAAATCCTACCAATGGCTGGACAAAGCTGGATTGAAAGACAGCACAGGGGTACTAATTAGGACAGCCCAAGAACAAGCTCTGAGCACAAGAGCGATGGAGACTGGGGCCTATCACACCAGGCAAGACCCTAGGTGCAGGCTGTGCAGAGATGCCCCAGACAGTCCAGCACATAACAGCAGATTACAAGATGCAAGCAGGTAGGGCATACATGGAACACCATAACCAAGTAGCTGCCATAGTGTACAGGAACATCTGTACCACACATGGCCTGGAAATCCCAAGGTCAAGATGGGATACACCTCCAAAGGTGGTTGAGAATGACCAAGCTAAGATCCTGTGGGACTTCCAGATACAGACAGACAAACTGGTGATGGCTTACTAACCGGACATAGTAGTGGTGGATAAGCAGAGGAAGAAGGCCGTAGTGATAGATGTAGCAATCCTAAGTGATGGCAACTTCAGGAAGAAGGAACACAAGAAGCTCGAGAAATAAGCAAGGGCTGAGAGAAGAGCTAGAAAAGATGTGGAAGGTAAAGACGATAATGGTCCCCGTGGTAATCAGAACACTTGGGGCAGTGACCCCCAAACTGGGAGAGTGGCTCCAGCAGATTCCAGGAACGACATCCGAGATCTCTGTCCAGAAGCGCACAGTCCTAGGAACAGCTAAGATACTATGCAGAACTGAAGTCTTCTCATGTGTTTTTAAGCAAAAAGTTAATTGCTTTTGATGATACTAAAGAAAAAAGTTTTAAAATTTAACTTACACTTGAGTGACTTATGCACTACAGTATGCTAGTATGGTGGCACGGTGATGCACTGGTTAGCACCATCACCTCACAGAAAGAAGTTTACTCGTTAGTCTCCTGGTTGACTCTGGCCTTTCTATGAGGCATTTTCATAGGTTTCCTTTAGGTTCTCTGGCTTCCTCACACAGTCCAAAGACTTGCATGTGAGGTTAGTTGGTAATTCCCAATTGACTATGGGTGTCAGGTAGATAGGGTGCTTGAAGTGTGTGGTTGAATTGTGATTTGTAATCTGAAGCTTTTTTAATGGTCGGTAAGACTCAAAATGCACTATATAATTGCAAGTATATTACATGGCATTATATAGTATTATTTCAACACCAAAATTAAGATGAACTAGTGTAGTACTTTGAGCATTGCCAAATTACTATGAATTTTTAACTTTGGAAGCTTGATGCTTCTGTTTCAAACTAAATCTAAACAAACATCTTGCTTGTAGATGTGTTATATTTAAATTGTTCATATAGAAACACTCAAAATATTTTGTTTACTAAAATAACTACAAATTTTAACTGTTCTATTAAGATGTAACAATAATGTAATTTCCCCCCTGGGATTAACAAAGCATTTGGGTTCTGGTTCTGATTCTGAAAGATGCCTAATTGTGAAATAATTACCAACACATTACGATAAACTTATTGACTTCAAAGTTTTAAAAAATTATTAATTTCTGGGATCAGAAATGACTCAGTAGAATTTTCTATCATCCTTGCCACACTTTGATTCCTGTAAGGTTGACAAATTCATGGTGGAAAACACTATTAGAATTAAAAAATGTCACAACAGCACATATAAATATAGAGCCAGAGTCATAAATGACCCCAGTTGAAGGTTAAGAAGGCAAAACTGAAGACTAGAAAAGAGTTATTTTTGTGTGGTATGAATGCAGAAATGATGACTGTAGGTTGTAGGTTCCTCATTGTTTCTTGTTCTTGCCTGTAGATTGCAGTGCAGACTCTGTGGAACATAAAAATTGCTGTGTTGGTGAAACCTGAACATGAGAACCGGATCAGCCACGTTGGGATGTCTAGTGTCAAGACGGGCATCGCCAATACGCTGGGTAACAGCAATACTCTGTATTCAGTCTTTGTTATTTCTTCCCATGCCTTACTTCCTGGTTCAAATGTAAGAGGAAATAACCCTGATTTCCTGTCTTAACAATGGCCTAATTAATGGGGTTATTTTTTTTGTATTACTACAGTGCATGTGGTCTCACTATTATGAAAAAGTGTGACTTGTATTAATAAAGAAAAATGTTAATTAAACAAAACTTTTGAAATTACCCCATCGTTGTAAGAGAAGGAAATAAGTCTTTTCTTTTTCTCAGAAAACTGGAGCTTTTCATCGCATTTTGTCTCATATTTTAATATTAATCATATTGCACAGTGATTTTTTTTTTTGGGCTTTTTTATTTTTTCTCTCAAGTAATGCTGCCATTAGTAACTCCAAATTAAACTTAACGTAATTGTTTTGATTGAATGTGTGTTTTGATGGTTTCTAGGTAACAAAGGAGCAGTGGGTGTGTCTTTCATGTTCAATGGAACGTCCTTTGGCTTTGTGAACTGTCACTTGACATCAGGGAATGAAAAAATTGCCAGGTAGCTGCGACAGTATTAACCTTCCAATAGCCACACCAAAGACTTCCTATATGTCTTATGCCTTATGTAACAGTTTTACTATGTGAAATCTAAAATGTTCATTCATGTTGGTCTGTCATTATATCTTATAAAAACCTTCTCTTTTTTTTTTTACCTCATATTACCTGTGATACATGTGACTTTTTACCCCGCCAGGAGGAACCAGAACTACCTTGATATCCTCCGGCTGCTTTCACTAGGAGACAAACAGCTGAGCTCCTTTGATATTTCACTGCGCTTCACACACCTCTTTTGGCTGGGGGATCTGAACTACAGGCTGGATATGGACATACAGGTGAAGCAGAACAAATGCAAGCGAGCACAGAAAGACAGAAAATTTGGATTAAACCTCATTTTCTGATCATGTGTCTGTGTGTGCTTGTCTGTCCAGGAGATTTTGAACTACATTAATAGGAAGGAGTTCGAGCCGCTGCTGAAAGTGGACCAGCTCAACCTGGAGAGGGAGAAGAATAAAGTCTTTTTACGTTTTGGTTCGTAGTGGTTATGGGAATCTTCTTGTGCTGAGAAAGATTCATGAGTCAGAGCAGGATTTGTTTATATGTAGAGAAATAAAGGTTAACAATAGTCAAATCTCAACACTAACAACAAAGACCTGTTCTTAAAACAGATTTTCAGTGGTTTTATAAATATGGCCTTAGTGATGACTCATACTTCCCAAAAGCACCTGTTCAACACTTTTGTTATTCCCCTGAATAGCTCATCAGCACCTCTGGTTCTCTTTTCCAACTGCTGTGGTTCCTAAACTGCAGGATGTGCTCCTATGGTGGAGTACAGAGCCACTGCAAGGGGGGTGTGGACAACCAAGGAAAAAGTTAAACAAAGTTCACATGATTTACACTCACTGGCCACTTTGTTGTAAATTTGTGAGCTGCACATCAGTGATGTGAATCTCCCATTCCACCACATCCCAAACATGCTCTATTGGATTAAGATCTAGTGACTGTGGAGGCCATTGGAGTACAATGAACTCATTGTCATTTTCAACAAACCAGTTTGAGATGATTTGAGCTTTGTGACATGGGACGTTATCCTGTTGGAAGCAGCCATCAGAAAATGGGTACACTGTGGATGGACATAGTCAGCAACATTATTCAGGAAGGCTGTGGCATTTAAATGATGCTCAACTGTTATTAAGGGACCCAGAGCATGCCAAGAAAATATCCCCACACTATTAGACTACCACCACCACTGATACAAGGCAAGCTAGATCAATGTTTTCATGTTGTTTAAGGCAAATTCTGACCCTACCATCTAAATGTCGCAGTAGAAATGGAGATGCAGCAGAACAAGCAGCGTTTTCCAGTTCTCTGCTGTTTGAGCCTGTAGGAACTGTAGCCTGTTATTAGCTGACAGCGGTGGCACTTGGTGTGGTCTTCTGCTCCAGTAACCTATCTGCTTCAAGGTTTGACTTGTTTTGTGTTCAGAGATGCTCATCTGCATAACAAGTCATTATTTGAGTTACTGTTGCCTTCAACTCAAAGTAGTCTGGCCAGTCTCCTCTGACCTCTGGCATCAATAAGGCATTTTTGTCCAGAGAACTACCACTCAATGGATAGTTTCTTTTTTGAACGTTTCTCTGTAACCCTTCAAGATGGTTTACATAAAACCAGCAGTTACTGAAATACTCAGACCAGCTCACCTGGAACGAACCACTGTGCCACATTTAAAATCTCTTTAATCACCATTTTTCCCTGTTCTGGTGCTCGGTTGTCAGAATCAGAATACTTTATTAATTCCAGGGGGAAATTGCTTGTGTCCTGACCATGTGTACATGCCTGAAAGCACAGGTTGTGAATAAGAGTTAAATGCTTCACTTTAAACCTTTTTAAAAGTAGATGTGTGTCTATTTACTTGCAGCGGAGGAAGAGATCTCATTCCCACCCACCTACCGTTATGAACGAGGCTCAAGAGATACGTATGTCTGGCAAAAGCAGAAGGCTACAGGGGTATGTTTACTTACTGAAACAAAATCACAGATGGACCTGATCCAAGCCATCTCTGATAAAGAATCTGTTCTTCTTACTCATCCTGATATTTGTACTTTTTTGCCCCAGATGAGGACTAATGTTCCATCCTGGTGTGATAGGATCCTGTGGAAGTCATACCCAGAAACACACATTGTCTGCAATTCATATGGTGAGAGCATCAGAAGAAAGTCTTTGAATTCAGTGTAACAGAGGTCCTTTTCTTGACATCTGATGTAGTATATTAATTTGATGTCAGCTTCTGTATAGGTAAAATGTAAATGATCAGTATGTAAACTGAAATAAATGCTCTTTTTTTGCTAGGCTGTACAGATGATATAGTGACCAGTGATCATTCCCCTGTATTTGCTACATTTGAGGTGGGGGTGACCTCCCAGTTTGTCTCCAAAAAAGGTACAAGTGAAATAATGTTTTAATGCTCTTTCTTCTGCCCTTTATCCTGTGCTAAAAGGCAGAAGGAAGAGACAAGACAAAATTTCTGGTTTGCATGCTGTTTTTGTTAATGTTAGTTAAGTGCACAATATTTAAATTATCTTTCATATATTTGTGCCTCATTCCTTCTCTGTTTTTACTTTTTGTGCTAAAGATGACATATTAAAAAAAGCTACTAATTTGGTTGCCACCCTTGGTACATGCCAGTCACCAACACAGATTTCTCTCTGTCTTTCTCCTCCGCTATCCTCCCATTCCTTCTTGCCCACCTGCTTCTGTGCAGGGTTGCCAAAGTCTTCAGAACAGGCCTACATTGAGTTTGAGAGCATAGAGGCCATAGTAAAGACAGCAAGCAGGACCAAGTTCTTCATTGAATTTTACTCCACCTGTCTGGAAGGTGAGATGAACATGTCTGCACCCTTGCACTGACTCACTGTCACACACAGAAAGATAAACTGCAGTCTGACAAAAGGACAGTACCAACCTGGAACTGGATGTAATAAAACTGTGTCTGCTTCTTTTTGTGTGTGTCTTTGTCCCTCCCTCCCTATCCCAGGAAGTCAGTATACCTTTAAACTAGAATTATTTTTTGACCTGTACTGCACCTGCACCTGTCCACCATGTGCTTTTCAATAAAATGCAATTGGAAACATGTTCCTTCTCTTCCTCTTCCACCTGTTTCCCTTTGTCCTCTTGCCCATCTCCTTTGTCCTGTATCTCTCTCTTTTTCTCTCTCATCTGTAGAGTTTAAGAAGAGTTACGAGAATGACAGTCAGAGCAGCGATAACGTCAACTTTCTGCGTGTGGGCTGGTCCAACAAGCAGCTAACAACACTCAAACCTCTTCTGTCAGAGATTGAGTACCTGCAGGATCAACATCTCTTACTAACAGTGAAATCGCTGGATGGATATGAGTCCTACGGTATGAAGATTGTTTGTGGTGTGACTGTTTATTTCTTTGAAGTCTAAAAATGAACTAGTTTCCTGAAGTCTGACAAACAGCCCTGTGTTTGTGGGTTTTTCCCCCTGCTAGGAGAGTGTGTGCTGGCTCTGAAGTCAATGATAGGCAGTACAGCACAACAGTTCCACACCTACCTGTCCCACCGTGGAGAGGAAACGGGAAATATCCGGGGGTCCATGAGAGTCAGAGTCCCCTCTGAAAGGATGGGAACCAGGGAAAGACTGTATGGTAATGCATGTTATATGTAACATCTGTAACCAGCAAAGAGAGAAGAACTAAATGTCCTTTAAGGTTTGAGAATTTGCAGGCAGGAATTGTTCAGTCAGTGGATTGTAAGCACCACGTGGTTTTTATTAAAACAATTTTTGTTGTGTTTCAGAGTGGATCAGCGTGGACAAGGATGAGACAAGTGGACCTAAAGGGAAGTCTGCTGTGGTATCCAGATCGGGACATGAGTATGTGAAGTTAGTACACTTGACTCTTTTTTTTGTCATTTAGGTGTTTATTGAAATCATGCGCACACACACACTTAATTGGTTCCAGAACTCAGGTGGAAACAAAAAATTATCAAAGTCCACCTGCCATCATTCAGTTGGAAAGCCAGTTTTTACCTGTTTGCAGTCACCTGATAAACACTTCTTCCTTTTTTTTCAATACATAGAAACGAGACAAACCTAACCATCTATCTATACTATCTACACTATTTATTTATACTATCTAAACTGTCTATCTAAACTATCTATACTATCTACATCTAGAGAGATGTTAAAGCAAAAAACATATGTAGTAGCAGACAATAATTAAATTGTAGTAGATACCGTTATAGAGAGTGTAAAAACAAAAAAGAAACACTTCCTTCAGTGATGCATAACAACAATATCTGATCTTTTAGATTTCATATGTTGAACCCATTTTCCACAATGTTTTGTAAACTTCCTAATCTCAGATTTACAGAGAGGGTGATCTTTTCCATCTTGTAGAGCCCCAGAGTTGTATCAGTCCAGCTATTTAGTGTTGGTGGATGCTGTGTCAGCCATCTTTTTTATCACAGCCTTTTTACTTGTAGCAAGCAGGACACCAAATAAATATTTATCGATACCCTTTATGTCCGAAGAGGTCAATCCTGAAAACATGGACTTGAAATTAAAGGGTAAATAAGTGCTGAAGATGTCTTGTATGGCTTTGTGAACTTCTCACCAATTGTTTTTAATATTATTGTAATTCCAACATTCAGATTTTCTGTTGTCATAGTGTGCCTTTAAAACTAGAGTCTTCTGTGATCACCAGACCTCCCTCTTTCTCCCATCTCCCATTTTATGTACCTCGTTGAGTAGTTATTAACATAGTTAGGACTTTTATATATTTGTGAAACTGCACCTTTCTTCACATCTGATGTATATGCATTTATAAAAAAGTTGGATGAAGAGCCTCACCATTTCCGTTACCTGAATTTTAACATTTTGCTTATAACAGGCATTATTAGGGGCAAAATTATCGCAGCAGCCTCAATGAAGGAGAAACTTTATCCCAAAAAAACCCAGCTCGAACTATAAAATCAGTTGAGGAAAGAAAGCAGTCATGCGCAAAATCAAAATAAAAACATATTTGAACAAATTTTTTAAAAATTAAGAAATTAAATTAATCTAATGTATATTCAGGAGATTGAAAGAGAAGATTATATATACAAAACAAAGATGTTATGAAAATGGCTCTAAATTTACAAAATGTCTGGCATGGAAACGGAAGAAATCTTAAGCAGATAACAAAATATATAAAATACAAGTCCCTCAGAAAAATAAAATAAGAAATAAACAGGACAAGATTCAATCTGTCTTTGAAATATTTTACAAACAACTTTTTTCTAAGACTAAAGATAAGGGTAAAAGAATTGACCAAGTCGATACCTTTTTAGAAGCACATAATTTGCCTGTCATAACAGAAGACCGGAATAAACTTCTAACCTCAGAAATAACAGTAATGGCTCTGTCACACCATGACGATTTAACAAGCTTATGTCGACACATTCAAATTCCCTTAAAACGCTGGCATATGCAGAACAATGTTGTTAAATGGACGTATGCATAACATACTGTATATGCTAGCTTACTGCCAGCATTCACAGCTTGAAGCCCATTTGTGCCTCTCCCCTTAAACGCACCACATACGCAATTGTACGGCAGCTGTGTGTTTAAAAACATGTTCAGTTCGACTAGACAACGTCAAATACTTGTACAAACGTTAATATCTGTTGGAGGTATGTTTGATATATGTTACACATATGTTAAAAACATGTTACTCATAGGTTATTAATATGTTTTGGGTACCTCCACGTATTTTGACACGAGTAACGTGAGTCTCCGTATGCATTAAATACCTGTAACATATGGTCCTCGTATGTGGGACGTATGAGCAATATGCTGGCAAATGTTGGAGATTTTGTGCATGCTCAAAATTTTCCAGCAACCTTGCCATACTACCACGTATACTGGTGTACTTTAGCATGTTCTTAATCAACGTTCCCTCTAAGCTGCACACTTGCATGCACTGCATAAAGTTGCTGCACAGATTTGTCAGACCTAATAAAGTCAGACTTCTGTTGAGCCATGTATTCCTTTAAGTCTTAGGAACGACGACTTCATGAATTTCTTTACAAATAAAATTTTGTCCATTAGAGAAAAAGTTATTCATTGTCTACCCTCAGATGTGCTATTATATATGGCGGCTTCAACTGCTAATGCAGGTTTGGGCTGCTTCTCTCCTGTTGACCTCTCTGAACTAACCTCACTAATTACTTCCTCCAAACCATCAACAGGCCTATTAGATCCCATCCCTACAGGACTTTTCAAAGAGGGCTTGCCATTGATTAATGCATCAGTTTTCAATATTATCAGTTTATCCTTATTAACGGGCTATGTACCACAGGCTTTTAAAGTGGCTGTAATTAAACCACTACTTAAAAAGCCTTCGCTGACCCAGCCATCTTAGCTAATTACA